>JANIJU010000003.1:7849213-7861341 GCA_025504685.1 Leucosticte australis | reverse complement strand
TCTTAGTAAAATTCAGTTTAAATTTAAATTTTAAAGCTAGATAATGTTGAAATTTATCAAAAAGGTATGACAATTTTTTACAAAGATTTCTTTCAATCAAAGAAATTAAGAGGGGAAAAAAGCAGGAATCAAGCATAACTTTCATGTTATATATAACTTTCATATATATTATTACATAAAATTTGTTTTAGCATCCTCATGTGTTCCAACTCCCAGAATGGCACTCTATTCCATCTTTCTTCCTTACTATATACTCAGTATATGTATTTTCTGTATACTTTCTTTCCCTCCTGCCTAAAAGAATAAAATGCCATTCATGAAACTTTTTCACTCACTAGTTCTAGGGCAAAATTCAAGACTTTGAAAACAAATATTAGTATATATTAAGACATATACAGCTTCAGTATGACTGAAGTCACCTTCCAAATTGCCCAATAGCTCATAGGAGGTACAAGGAGTATGATACCAATTCCCAGTACCTCTGCCTTTCCTAGAAGTGAATCTTTGTGGATGATTTTTCATCTAATTTTAAGTCTTTTAAAAATAAAACATCATGCATCTGCTTCTTTGTTTTCTGATATCTCTTTAGTAAAACTTTGTTGACATAATACTGCAGCTTACCAGAATTTGACCACTAATCTTCTTTTGGTGATAGTTTGTGCTGCAACATACGAGTATCCTTCCAGTGCCTCACAGGCTTCAGAGGGTTTGTACAGTACCTACCTTTTCAAACATTTAGTTCAATGAGATGCAAACTCACTTTTCTTAAGAAGCAGCTCATTATTCTAATTTCAAAAACGTCTTCAAGGAGGTTATCTTCAGTATTTTTTGTTGGTGAATTATGTCTCATCTGCTTCAGTTATAAAATAATAATAAAAACAATTTGATAAATAGGATTAAAACAACCCCATAGATAGAAATAGAGCAGTTTAATCTCAATGAGGGTAATATAGATGGAAAATCTCAAATAAAAAAATTTGCTTAAACATTTATTGTGTTTGGATGCCTTAGATGTAAGGTCCTTGGCTGAAAACCTGAAGTTAACTTCTAAAATGTAGTTTTGGAGGAAGCTAAAATCTTTCCAATATCATATTTCAAGGGAAGAGGGAGAGTATAAAGAGTCAAAGCTAATGAAATTTTTTGGCATTTCAGATTAAATTTCATCTGTATTTCTACTGATAAAGTAAAAACTAAGCATATAATCTCCAATCAACTATGAAACATTAAATTACAGATCCGTAATATAAAATATATATATATATATATTATTTTTTAAACAAAACCATCTTGACATTATCTAGGTAAAAGCATATTCAAAATGCAATTTCTACCGAGTAAAATGGGTGCTTTATTTAAAAAAATCAAGAGACATCAAATAAATCTTGTCACTTTGATTAGACTTTTCAGTGAATATAATAAAAAAGGATAATTTTTAAAAGTTATTATTATTAATAATATTATTGTTGTTGTTGTTGTTGTTGTTTAATATGACATGATTTTATTGTAATCTTTTCTCTGTCAATAATTTTCTTGCTACCTTGGAAAAGGAAGAGACTTTGGATTAGATCATATCAGGCTGTGTATTGCCATCTAATTACTCTGTGATAAACAGGATAATGTTGTAGGTAAGTGCAGGGAGAGGCTTGTTCTCTGGGGAAAGGATATCACCTTCAGCATGACTGAGCCAGAGCAGACTTTGCATTCTTCTTTTGCAATGTTATTGTCTTCTATGTGTCATATAATAAACCTTGTCAAAACTGTTATTTATCTTTCTTCTGTAGTTCTACAGGTTAGGACAACCAGCTGCTAATGTTCATTCTACCACAGCAGAGAAAACACAAATAAAAATTTTCTTGATCATACTAGAAGGGGGTTTGTCTTCATCTGGCTGTTCTTCCCCTATTTTTGTTCTGGAATTCACTGGTCTCAGAAATTTGCTCTGGGATCTTCATTTCATCCTAAATGCTGGTTAAATATTGTACTTGCTTTCGAGTTTTACCTAATCGGTGCTATTTCTTAAAATGAAAATAAATAATAAAAATGTTTTTATGATAATTAAGATTCTTCTGATCGTTATTTACATACATAAGAGTTGTCTTTTTTGGATTGTCTTCCTTTACAGTATATTGCCCCTCCATTTGACAAATTATCCTTCATTAAGATGGGCATTTGCATTACTTCTATATTCATCTGAGAGCATTTATAAAGACAATTTAACAAGCTGAGATTTAGATAAATAGTTTTTCAGTTGTTCTGAAATTTAATGTGAATATAGTGCCCTCTGTGAAACTTTGAGCTCAGTCTGTATGATTGTATAAACAATTATACCTGAAAAGGTATAATTATTTACTCAGCACTGTCAAGTCAGCCCCTAAAATATTCCTTTTAAAAAATATTTTTTCCCTGAAGACCCTCTTAATATATGTTTATATATACACATATATATTTATGTAAATTTATATATATATATATATATATATATATATATATATATAAAAGGAAATATTCCCATCTCCAGACACTTGTGCCTCCTTTTGCCTTTAGTGAGAAATAAAAGTACTGTCTTGGTGAAATTTCTGATGATAAATTATGATAAATTATCCAGAAATTTGTCAAAACCCTCCCACTACTTTTAAATGAGTGTGTTCTGCCTATGTCCTAGAAGGACTGTAAGACAAAAGTGGATTGACTTAGTGTCTAGACTCTATTATAACACAATATGTATTAATAGTTAGGGCAAGTGCCAGTTTTGAGGCACTTGAAACCCTACACAATGCTGTTGACTTTTATCTTGAATTCACAGAATTAAAGATGGAAGTGAGACAGGAAGACAAAAGCTCCATTAGCTTAAACAAGTCACCTGCTGTCCATGAATTGTGCTTCTTACAAACCCCTTTTCTGGTGCTGCCTGGTTTTAAATGTGCCAATGGGCTGGGATACCTCAGTGCTGCTAACTGGCTTACAAGAACCAACTCTGTGGAACTAAAAAGATTAAGAGCAAAGTTTGATTTCTGACCTTTAATTAGATTTTAGTAATTCACACTAACTTGAGTGCAATAAGTCTTGGTGATATTTTTCAACTTTCATTCAATCTCTTCTGACCCTTGTCAACTTATACCTATGTATGATGCAGAAGAGGTCTGCAAGCCTGCAAATATAAAATTATATTTATTAAAAACTGTTACATATAGTTTAAAAAATGTATTAATGACAAATGGGCTGTCAAAAATATGGAATGTTCAAAAACCAAAGAAACAGTCAAAAGAAGAAATAATGCATGAGGAATAGGAACATGTGAAGAAACTCCTTTTAAATTCTCCAAAATTCATCTCTTGTTTGCTTTCATTTACCAATATTACATTTACACAAAATGCATTATTTTGAACAAGCATTCAGTGTTACTGAAGAATTGTTTTGAGCTTTCAGCAGTACGATTTATCTTGCATAGGGTTAGAATTCTGTTTGCAATGTAACTTCATCAGAAAAATATGTTGCACTAGCGTCATAATTTCTCATGATGGGGTATTTGTAATGATAAGGTTGTTAAGTAAGCAGTAGAAATTCTAATCAAACACAGCAGCTACCTCTTCTTGTCCATAGAACAGTTCCAGGGTTTCTTTGGGAGCTGTGGGTACCTCAGGTCAGTTATCTATTCCACCCAATTAGAGTAAGACTCTCTTCCACACCATGCCCAAACCATCTTCAGTTAGGAGATTATTCCTCTTTTATGCAACAGCACACATTAAAGATGAAGTCGAGTATGTCTGGATGGAGCAGTGGAGTTCCATGAAAGCATCTCGGTTTGAAATAAGAAACTCCCTGAGCATTAGTATGCAATGCTAGTAAACCCTATATATTCTGTATTGCTATATCTTTTTCTCTATTAAAGAACCCAATCAAACTAGCAAAAAAACCCCAAACCAATCCCAAACAAACAAACAAACAAAAAAAACCCACTGAAAAGTTTTTATTATAGTGTTTTCTAAATTCTAGGGCTAAATGCATATTTTACAGAATGGGAGACCCATTTCTTGCTCTATCTATGGTTTGAAACTTTCTTATCAGCCTGCTGCACTAATTTTTGCTTTGTTTCTTGGGTCTCTGTCTGAGGAAATGAATTGCACCCCGAATCTGTGCACAAAAAAATACAGCTTTCTTCTGAAGGCAGAAATCCTATATACCCATTTTTTCTCTTGTTTCTTAGGGACAATCAGTACCAGTATTGCTGTCTTTCAAGCACAAGATTTTTCTGTGGTGTACTTCCAAACACTTCGGACAGTTATTTGAAGTGTAGGAACAGATGGGCTTTTTGGACCCATCACATCTAAGTGCCCTTTGTGTAAATGTCTGACAGTTATTTTATTCCTGCCTGTGGAGCAGACCACATCATACAATCCTCCAGTAATATCGCTGATGTAAGGAATTTCACTCGTGAATAATAATTTGGAAATGTTCTCTCCTAAACAAAACCTTTGCATATTCCTCAGACTCAAATCATCAGCTCTTCTGAAGGCAATTATCTGAGTTTGGAATATACTCACAACTTTGGCTTCTCTCTCCTCACCACCTCCCTCCAGATAAATATTGTCCCAGTCCAGCCAAAGAAGACACAGATTGTGGGGTTTGGGTGTAAAACAAACCTGCTGAACAAAGCTGTAAATGTACATATCCCATGGGAAAGGCTTCCTGTTCCCATGGGCCAGTGTGTCTAGCACAGCAAGAGATCTAGAACCTTTTATCTGTTTCAAAACATGGAATCTGTCAGTAACAGATTGCACTTGCATTCACACACATGCATACATGCCAAAAGGGAATTTGCCTTCTATACACTAAACAGAGTTGAATACTTGTTAGCACACACTCTTTAAAAAAATTCTTAGAAGATAGCATGCAGGTTTAAAAGAAAATCGTAAAGTTCTCACTGATGCTAGAGAAGGTCTGGGTTTGCCAATACAATTCCTATTTTGGAGGACAAAAGCCTCTGAGTGAATAATTGCTTTGGGAAAAGTTGTGCATAGTCAGCTCTGGATTTTGGAATGAAAGCAAAAGGGATTTTTTATGGTTTTTGCACAAATTATTTCCCTCTTTTGAAGTCATAGATTTTTGTAAACCCTTATTAAAATTTATTACTGAGCAGTAAGGAACCTTTGCTGGAAAAACACTTGGTATTAACTACATAAAAGTTAATTAACATAAATATTGTGATTTTTTTTTTTTAATAAGGAAAGTAAACATAAATATTTTAATTAGTCATATGCTAGAAGAAAAGCAGATTGGTCTTTCACAGATCCCACATGAATTAATGGGCGGAATAGTTACCTATGACACAAGAAAAGGAGAAAAACTAGAAATTCAAAAGGAACATAAACTGGGAACATGTTTTTTAAAAATTATTATGGTAATCATTTTGTGTTTGTGCAGTAATGAGCCAATTAGCATAAGATGGCATGGTCAGGGACCGTATGCCTTTCTCTCTGTTGTCTCACCCACCAAAAAGAGCATTTCCCATTGCATATGCATATGTGTTTGCACAGGCACATATCTTCATCTGTTTGACCAGCCCTGCAGTGATTTAAAATATCACGGCTGCAGTAGAATGCTAACATTGCAGCTAATCCCTCAGCCAGTAACTTCAGACCGTAAATACACATCAAATGCACCAGGCAAAACATATTAGGATATAAGTCCACAGAAGATGGGAGAAAAAATATTTTATTCTGTGTACTCTTAGTCCTAGTCAGTGCTAAAAATTGCTAGTTTCAAAAAAGAGATTATGTATATGCCCTCTATTCCTGTATATGCATATGTATATGCACCAAATTCAGCATTTATAAAGGTATGTGGCATGCATGTCCTCACAACGTGTGTGGAACTATAAAAAAAAAGATTTTCTGTCTGTCTGCTAATATTGCCTACAACTTAGGAAGCACTAGCCAGGCTTTTTGTATTGTAGCTTGGTTTGCTCCTAGATCTATTCCCAGAACAGGCTGGAGTGTGAGTGTTCCTGCAGTACTTGTGGATCCAACCATGATACCAAAACTGAAGGAACCAAAGTCTGGTTCTGATTCATGACTGAACATATGACACTGATGTTTATTCCCTCAACCACTTTCTGGCACATTGGGGCCACAGAGACAAGTCATTTTCAGAGAGAAAATTGCTTCAACGGACTGAATATGCCAAAGCTGCTCTTTACCTTTGTTGCACAGTGTTCTTTTACATTCACCTACAACATAAATACTACTGGGGCAGTTTTTAGTGTCTTTGACAAACAGAGGTGTAAAAACCATGCGTCTCTAATTTATGGGTGCACAATTAATTTCTTAGTGACTTCCTTCCCTTTGAGAATGCTGTGAGCACGCTGCTCCTTCTTACTTGAACCTTGGCCTTGTAGCAGCTTTAGGTTCTTACCTTTCCTGTTCTGTAAAGGTTCACTCAGTTACAAGGTTAGAATGACAAGTGAGGAAGCATATAGATAGATTTCTACTATAGGTAGATAATAACAGGTGACAGATTTGATCACCTGTTACAGGGAATTCCAGCAAATTAGCACTAAGTGAAGGTAGTATCTCAATCCCACAAAGCTGGATTTCATTATTAGGGAAGCATTTGTACTTCCTGCACTCAAAAGATACATCCTGTTGGATGTCTGCAGAAAGAACTCTTCATCTCTAGCTTATTGATCAGGCTCCAAACACTTAACCAGTATTTTGCTGAAGCAAATTATTTTCATTGACCCAAAGATTAAAACAAAAAGCCCAAATAAAAAACCAAAAAAAATTAGCAAAAAATGTTTTATAAAGTTATTTCTGATAATGATATAGCCACACAAGCTAGAAACAGAGCAAATGAGTGCTTGATCATGTCCTTGGAGCAGAAAACCTTCAATTGATACGTGCCTCTTGCTTAGACCACAGTGAATGCATTGTTTTGCTTATATGATAATAATTATTAAAATCTCTGAACTCCAGCATAAGTAATGTCAGACATTGGTCATATGCACCAATATTTCTTATGAAATGCACAAACTGCTGATTTTTATTAATGTGTGGTCTGATAGCCAACCACCACATTAGCTCTGGAGGCTAGTGTGTTTTGACCCCACTGATAAATTACTATTGCCATTCTTCCAGTGGGTGTTTCAGACATAGTGTGGACAGAAGGCAGTGCTGTGAATGTCTGTATTTAAACATGCAGCTTTTTTGTATGTAATATCGAGTGGGTTCTCCAGGAACAGTGAAGAAGGTGAAGTGTAACCACAACATACAGTCTCTGTAGTAAATTTCAGAGGATAAATATGCACATTGCCATTCAGAAAGATGAGAGCTAAAAATGATTGTATTCTACGCGATATGCAAATTTAAACTTACTCTCCTCATAAAGACTGAAGTGCCAACTCTGTTGTCAATATTTAGCAATAACCAGTCTCAATTAGATTCTTAGTTTCTTCCTACTGGGTAATTATAGATTGAGCATCAATGACCTCAGGACTTTAATTGAGAAAAAAATGAAACACCTTAGTTGTTACTTTTTTTTTTTTTGCCTATGTGCTCACCTCTCTTTAAGTGGTGATTTCTGGAAGAGTGCAAAAAATTTTAGGAGATGAAGAACAATCCAAGACATCACTTCCAGGACTTCATGAGGTTTTGCTGCATGTGAGTTCATGGTATTACAGAGAAAAAGGGAGTAACTTACTGATTGCAAGTAGCAGAGTGGTTGTGCTTATGCCAGAATGGAGTCATATTGCTGCAGTTCTTGGAGTCATAACAGGGAGAAATAAGGACCAGAGTTAATGAAATGTGACTTTTTTCTCCAGTAGGCCTTGTGGTGACACTATGGTCAACCAGTAGTTATTGCTGATGTGGATTACATAAGCTTCAAGCAAGACAACTAAGGAATCCTTTTGTGTACATGGCACTGTTTGATTTTAGTGTTCTATTTATGTTGTAGCTTAGGAATGGTACAGTTAGTACGCCCACCGAGACTCTTCAAACCACATGTTCCTTGCTTGTTTCCCCCTCTCCTGCTGTGGTGGGATGGAGAGGACAATTGGAGGCACAAAAGGTAAAGATCATGGGTAGAGGTGAGAACACACCTGGATCATCTGCAATGTTGCATCTCCTCCCTGATGACCTGAGGGGTCACAGGCTGACCAAGTCAGACATAATTCACCCTTATGTTGCCAGTCCAGATCCACCTGTGACACTTTAATCCTGGCAGCTCAATCCACCTG
Organism: Leucosticte australis; assembly: GCA_025504685.1. Classification (NCBI taxonomy): domain Eukaryota; kingdom Metazoa; phylum Chordata; class Aves; order Passeriformes; family Fringillidae; genus Leucosticte; species Leucosticte australis. The sequence goes on along the minus strand of JANIJU010000003.1, from coordinate 7,853,108 downwards.
TCTGTTGCTATTTTGTTCTTCTGTGGCCCATTCTTCTTCCCTGTCACTTGATAGAGAGGGTTGCAATCTCACAGCAATCTGGAGTGTGCACCCTCCAAAAAGGTACAGCGCCTAGGAAAGCAACACTTTCCTTCTTGCTAGTTGGTGGGGACAACTGTGTTGATCACATTCACTGGAACTCACTATATCCCTCTTGCCATTTTACTCCTAAAAACCAAATTACCTTGACATGTCCTTTGTCCTTACTTTGCTTTGTGGCAATGCTGGCTCCCATTAAAACTTTCCAAACCTTGCTGACACTTGCTCAGTCCCGCCTCCATGCCTGCATGGAGGAGAATCAGTGGCACAAAAGATAAAGGTCATAGCTTGAGATAAGAACTATTTGCTGGGAACAGCAATGGATAAGAAAATTAACAGTAACAACAATAATACTAATAACAGAAGTCTACAAAAGAGATAGACTGATTCATGTGCAAAATGCTCACTGCAGAGCCCTACCCCAACATGACCACTGCTATGCTACCCTGACTGTAAGAGATTCCTTTCCCTCCCCCTCTGACAGTGATGTGAGGTGGTACAGAATAACTTGATGTCCTATCCATGGCCTCTCCTGGCTACTGCAACCAGAACATTATCCTAATGAAGTATGGTGAGGATGGCAGCAGGGTGAGTAGAACAAATGACTCAGTATAATTAAGATGATCTGGCTGAAATATCAGAGATGACAAAACATCACTGATAGTAATTCAGATCCTAGTTCAGCCTCAGACTTCCTACATTCTTCAATCAAGCTTGATGTTCTCTTTCTGTCCTCAGTGTGAAGAAGCAGTGTGATACTCCCTTAGGACTCTCTATTTCTTCCTCTTCTCTTCTTTAAGGAAATTATGTTTATGGGATTTCCGAGCTCAGGGGAGTTCTGCCTCTGAGGAGGGAACAATGATCCCATAGGGAATTTTTCTCTCTCACAAGTATGGTTTTAAGTAATATTTACCAGGATACAGGAGGCAAAATTGCTGCAGCTTGCTTCTTGTAGAGTTCATTAGGCAGCTTCTCATTCTACCACTAATTTTCATCTATTACTCCTGAATTTTTACTTGAATCACTAATTTGATATTGTCAATTTCATATCTGTGCAAAAAGCATCATACAGAGAAGATCTCACCTCTAAATTAAATATGATATGTGAGACAATGTTGCATTCTGTTTCCTAGGTGCCAGAAAACAGCAGACCTCAGTAAATAAATATGCTGTCTCTGCATCAGACTTGCTTTTAAGAACCTTTGGGTTTAACAACAACTTTCAAGCAAACTATCACTCAAAATGTATGATTTTGGACCAGGAAAAATAAATTTTAAAAAAGATTATATTAAAAGGACTCAAAAAAACTCTGAGAAAAACTGATTTAAAACCTTTGCAATTAAAATATTGTTGCACCTAGCTGGTATATTAAAGCAATGCTGAGCTCCATGTCTCTCTTGTACCAAGGAGCCGAGAACTGGACACAACACTCCAGAAGTATCTCACCAGGGACAGGATTCCTTGACCTGCTGTTGATGTTCTTCCTAATGCACCCCAGGATACTGGCCTTCTTGACCACTGGCCATGTTGCTGGATTGTGGGCATCCTGTTGTCCATGTGGACCCTCAGGTCCATCCTTGCAGAGCTGCTCTCCAGCAGGTCAGCCCCCAGCCCGTGCTGTTTCATGGGCTGAATCTGTGTGAAGGGAGGAAGGGAAGAAGGTGATCTTAACAACAAAGACAAACATCCCGTGTTTTAATTATTTGTCAGAAATGGCCTGCCTCTGAGTGCTTGTCAGTGTTATTTGGTATCTTTGAATTTGTGCTGGTTTTTTTCTTTCAAGTACAATATTAATCTCTGAAAACATTAGTGTGACACTCGTATTTTTGCACGTATTTTATAGTTCAAAAATATCACAGCTTTGTTTTAGGACAGCTGCAGTAGGGAAATGCACTTAATGAAATCCTATGTGTTCATGAAGCTCTTTCTGGTCATTTTATTCTCAATTAGGTAAGGTCCTGAAAAACTAGATCTCAGCTGGCCTTGATCCAAGTGGAATTTTATACAAATTGATGTTCTGATATTCCTTCCCATCTAACTTTCTTATCTCCTGTTGGGGAACAGGCTAATCATTAGGAGGGTACAAATTAAAAAAAAAAATTAAAACCATTTTCTGGTATTTTGTATCACTCAAAAGAGTCCAAGATCATCCCCATTTTGAGAAAGAGGTACTAGAACTTTGTTTAATAACTGAAGTGCCTTAGAAGACTTAGCACTCAGGTTGAAGTCAAAATTTAGTACTAGGAATGCTCCTTTCATAGCTTTTTTAGAAAGAATATGAAGTTTCTAAAGACTGATATATGATAAATAGATTTAAATTAATGACGGTACTCATCATTCAGTGCTTTTATTAATGAAGCAGCTTTATTCATTTGAGCATGGACATAAGAGCATAACTTGTGGCATTCCCTTTTGGGGGAAAAAGGAAAAGGCAGGTGGAAGGTTTATTCAGGAAATCACAGGGAAATAATGATGATCTAGTGAGACACTGGAGATTCACTAAGGAGTTTCCTCTTTCCTATTAATTCAGCAGTGTTTAGCAACTAGATTTGAAAGTGTATTTTAATTATACCTTGCAATCCAAGAATGACTTCTGCAGGACATGCAAGAAATTGCAAAATTCTTCTTTGCTGCAGGGAAGACACATTTCCTATATGCTTCCTTTTTATTTTTATTTGTAGTAGTAGAGGAAAGGAAATGTTACTGTGTCCAACTAAAAACAGCTGTTATGATAATATGTATTTGATAATAGATATGGTATTGGCTTAAGAAACAGAAAATGTAGCCTGAATTTGTATTGAGGCCACGTGATCCTGAAAAAAAGAGGTAAGTGAAAGATTAAGGAAAATATTGTGGTTTTACAAACCCATTCCCTTTTGACTTAAGCATTTGTGTCTGGAGATTTATGTTTCAGTTTGTATCATTGACAGTCACGGTACAGTTTTATTTTTAAGTTAAAATATGAGAATGAAAGTGAATTTAGCTTTTACGTACTGAAGCATTTATAGCCCAGAGAAGTTTAATCGTGTTCAATGCTCAATCTACCTCAAGGACAGCTATCTTGGTCCAGCTACTTTTAGAGCAAGGAGGCAAGATTACATGAAACTCATTAGGGACACATAATCCTCAAGCATTTTGGAAGTACAGAAAAAGCTTCCACACTCCCAGGTAACTTTGCTGAACATAAGAGGGTAAAAATACTGAGTCTAATCAATTCTTTTTCATCCTTACCCAGGAAATATCAGAAGCAAAAATAATTTCAGTTAACTTTCTCAAAACATAATCAACAAGAAAAGAAGGGCAGCATTTTTTCATCTGTCTAGTCTGGGAAATTTAACATCAGCACTGGCAAGCAGGAGTATGAACCATTCTGACAGAGAAATCAATGTCACTAATAGATTAACCTATGATCGATAATCAGGGTCTGCTTGTTCTCTCTTAGACCTGAATAAACTCAGGAGAGAGGCAGGCAGGAAGGTATGTGTAGGTACTGAAGTTCACTTCATGCCAGTCAGAAGTCCTTTGGCTTGTGTCATTTGAGACAGATTAAGAAAAGAAATACCAGATTTTTTGCTGAGTCAAAAGCTCCAAATCCTGATTCTGTTTGGGTTTTTGCTTAATCCAAAATCCCCTTCTTCTAACATATCTTACCTATATAAATTATCATTAATTCTTGATAAAAAAGAAGGACTGGAAAGTGAGCATTTTCTATCTTTGTCTCAAAATGATAAATTCTGTCATATCTCCATTATTTAAAAAGAAAAGTAAAATTCTTCTTCTTCTTCTTCTTCTTCTTCTTCTTCTTCTTCTTCTTCTT
>JANIJU010000003.1:7758348-7849203 GCA_025504685.1 Leucosticte australis | reverse complement strand
TTCTTCTTCTTCTTCTTCTTCTTCTTCTTCTTCTTCTTCTTCTTCTTTTTCTTTTTTTTTTTTTTTTTTTTTGGTTATTTTTTGTTTTTAAGTACAACCATCTATTTATTCAACACTGTAAAATTCAGATTGCTAATTCAGATGTTACAGAAGAGCTGTTGCCAGGTAGGCAGGGAGGGACTCTGTCAGTGCAAATGCATTTTGCATCAGCATGTCATCAGAGAGTTCAACAGAGGGAAGAGGCAATCTATTTTAAGTGTCCATGAATACCTATGGCGAAACATATGGCACTTCTGAAAACCAAGTGAAATCATTATGATCAGTGATACTCTAATGATGCCAAATGAATGTGCAAAGAGAGGACCCTAAGCATTGTTTTGATCAATTATGTTGCAATACTGTGGGTGTATAACTACAGTATTCGTAGGCTGGAAGCTCTACCCTGACTTTTAACTATATAATTAATATGCACATAATTTTTTTTGCAATGTAAAACAGTTGCAGGAGCTACTATGTGTTTGACAGCTATTCATACCGGAGTGCAACTCCTAAAATCCTATCACTTGCTCAGGAAAAGTAATCCTTTAAAATAAAGGAAGAAATGGCATGAATATATTAATAGTGTACGTTTTTTCCATGAGAAAGTGCAAAATTTTCTATGGGACATGAGATGCATGGAATGAAGGAAGAGTTCTGGGGAGACATAGTGATTTATATGAATGAAATAATAAATGCTCTGTTAGTACATATCTGTGTCACCTCCCAAGTCCAAGAGCAATAGCTGATCCTTCTTTAAGTCATCAGAATGCTCTTCCTTTTTCATTGTTCAGCTCAACATCCTTTAACATTCTTTTTTCTCATTCTAACCTATGCTTGTGACAGATCAAAATCATAATTTTTCTAAAATATCATTTCATATTAACTTACATTAAATAAATTTTCTATCATACCACTAGAAGAGCAAGACACAATTGAGGGAAAACAAATGCATGAAATGAATGAAATAATGTGCATAAAAGTGAATATCTCATGCCCAAACTGACTGATCTAATTTTTCATCTTATCTTAAACTTCCCTTAGTTTTTATAGCCTGCTTCTCTAAACATGTACACAGTGTGTAGCATACAAAGACCAGTAAACTAATTCTGCAATTTATCAAAATTAGTCAGTCAAAATGTTACAACCCCCAGTTATACACTGCTTCAGTAACTAACTTTGTTCTTCACAAATTAGACATGTATTTCAACTACTGTCTTTTAATTAAGCTTTTAAAGGAATGTCTTTGTTTTGATTCACTATTTCTTTGGCAATGTTTGATCTTCATCCCTTCCTTCCGTGTACATAAGCTTGCAAGTTTGAGGAGGTAAATTAATAGCCAGTTGCACTGAGGAATTTAATTCCCCCTGTTTCTTACTGTTATTTGTAAATTTGAAAATTCTACAATGGAAATCCAAAAATTCTTCTTTCATGTTCACTACAACTAAGTATCTAAAATAAACCATAATTAAACAAAAAACCCCAACCTAAACACATCAAAACTTACTTTCTGAGAAATGGTATTTTGAATCATGTGAGGCTTGTAATTTGCTTCTTGCTTTTGAAAAGCATAAAATAGGGGTTTTGCTGAAGTTACACACCAGATAGAATTTTTTAGTTCTCACATGTATTAAGGACATAAAATTGTAAAGAAATAGCCTTTCAATGCAGTCTCTTCAGGAGCTTTCAGTACTGCTCACTTGCATGCACGTTTGCTAAGACATTGGTATTTAAAATTAAAATCCTTGGCTTTTCATGTACAATGCCACCTGAAGTTCTTTAGAGAGGTTGCTTTTAAAATGGAAGATGAAAGAAAGAATAAGAAGGGAAAGGCTGAACTGACATATTCCCTCATGCCCAGGAGCAATAAAACTTGCTTCCACAGAAAGACACTGATCAGCTACTGTTTTCCACCAGATTTGCCATCAGGCAGCCACTCCACTTTTGCAGTCATTGCAATCCCATCTATGAGCTCTGCAGGACATGGGTCAGGCCATAAGCCCTCAAATTGCATTCCTGTATTTTCCCCGAGTTGTAGGCAGCTCTGATGAGTTGAAAGCACCTGCTTGCTACTCACAAAGGCTGTAATGTAGCTGCATTAGCAATTACCTCCGTTAGTTTGCTCAATCCCTCTATTCATCAGGTGCACCAAAGAATCACTCCCTCACTGGGTCAGTGCAAAAAATATAGATTAATTATGCTAATCATGCACTCGAGGCAGCAAATGCAGAAAACATCTGCCTCTTCCATTTCTCCAGGCAGTACCATTCCATCTACACTTCTTACCTCTGCGTCCTCCCGGTGTGCCTGATTTAACGCAGAGCCAGGATTTGGAGACTGATTCCAATATTTTCTCTGGTCGTTCAGTGCTATCAAACCATGTTAAAAAGTGTCACTTCTTTTAACTACACTGGCTGTATATAAACTTGTTTAACTCCAGAAACTTCATTTCGAAGCATTTCCTCACCACGTTACTTTTTTATACCATCTATTCATCTATTGTAGGAAAACTCAGGAATTTTAAATTTTCTACAGTCTTCTTTTTGTTTTTCAAGTAGCTTATGTTTCCCTCCAAGTAACCTACAAAACTTACTTTTTTTACTTCTGCAAGGTTCACATGTAACAATCTGTGTGACTACATTTTCCTTTTCTTTTTTTTTTTCTAAAGCCAGTCAGGTTGCATATGCAACTCACTCCACAAAATATGGCATTTCTTCAAAATCTAGGCATAGAAAAAAGCATTATGTGTATAAGAATTTGTTCTAACAGGGTTTTTTTCTTGTATGGTTCTTAATTTGTTTAGCATTTTCAACAGAGCTCCACAGCAGAAGATGGTTTCCAGAAATCCTCTTGTTGCAAAGTTTTGTGACCAAATAACAACACCTGTTAAAAACCATGAGTTTTTTCCTTTCAGTGTTAGAAGGAAATATATAGTATATTCAAAAAATATAAGATTTGCTGCGCACTGAAATGTGCACAGATTTTCTAATTGCCACAGTTTAAATGTCAATATTGTAGACTCTGCTGTATTGTGGCCGTACTAGTAAAAGCATTTAACTTCTCTTTTCTGGCTGGACTTCCCAGTTTTGTGAAGTCTCACTAAAAACCTACACAATGAACGGTGTGTTTCTACCTCTTTCAGTGTTTGCATGTTGTAAATGTTCCCTGGATACTGAAGTCTGGGAAACATCTAGTAACTTGAATTCAAGCACAGCAAAAATAAAGCCAGGTCTATGCTGCAGATGCTATCTTTCATTTCCATGTTTTACTCAAAACCCACTCCTTCTTTAGATATAAATAACACTGACAGAGAAACGCCAGTCTGTCACACTACAGCAACACAAAAACTGGGCATCTTGCCATCACTACTATGTCTTTTTTTTGCCAGAGCATTGTCCAGAATAGATATTTGAAAATATATAATATTACATTAGCTTAAAAAAATGCCAAAAATGTGTTAAAAAGACCTAATTCTTTTAACATTGGACTGTGAATTCCCTCAATTAATTAACTTGTAAACAATATAACAATTAAAGTACTGCAGTCATTTTATTGGTGTTTGTTAGGATAAAATATTTGCAGATTTGAATCAAGTGACCTTCTTTAACCCTGGTACCCTGCTAAGCCAGGGACAAAGTGACAAATCAAGGTCATTTTTCAGCCTATGTTAACTAGAATGTCAATTACTCTTTCTCTCTGCCACAAAGCAGTCACAGAAAGTTAGTGCACAGGCTCAGATGTGGATGTATAAAGGGGGACAGCCTCAAGATATATTCATTATGCTGCCTTTCTAACCTGCTTGGTAGTCAATATGCTATTCAGGTTTTGATTCACTTTTCAGGTTTTCAATAGTTAATTCAAACGCACTCCTTTGTATTTCCTTTTAAAGTGGATTATTTCCTGAATATAATTTGAGGAATTTTGTGTAGTCAAAATACAGTTCTTTGCTTTTCTCAGAATCATAGAGCCATAGAATGGTTGAGGCTATAAGGATCCCTCTGGAAATAATCTTGTCCTACTGTCTGCTGCTTAAAGAGGATCACCTGAAGTAAACAGAAGGACCATGTCCAGACAGCTATTGAATACACCCAGGAATGGAGATTCCACAGCTTCTTTGAGAAGTTGTGCCAGTTTTCAGTCACCCCCCAGTGAAAAAGTGTTTCCTTAAGTTTTTCCTCACGTGGGAAGTATTCCCACCCCTTTAAAACCGTAGTGGTCCTTCACTGGGCTCTCTCTAGTAGCTGCATATCCTCCTCGCACTGAGAAATCCAGAACTGAATACAGTATGCCAAGTGGGCTCTCACTTCTCCATTCAATTGTTATCATTAACTGTTTTAATTACACAAAAGTTAATTGTGTAATTAAATTACGGGACCCTCCCCCTTCAAGTTCCGTATTCTACTCACTGTGTAACTATGGCTAAATCAAAACTGTCAACATTTCTATTGCAAAACAGTTGGGGCTTTAATATGTGATATTCTGAAAAGTATGTCATCAGATTAATGTGCACAATGCAAAATAGACAGAATATCAGAAAGAGAATTATTACAGGGATCTAGGCCACAGGGGCACTGTGTGAGCAAGTGGCAACAGGCAGCAACAGTCTTGCACGTAGGTGCGGAGAGAAAATCAGTAGGAATATTCTGGAAGCAGACCATGTGCAAGCGCATTAGAGCTTTTTGTCCTGTAGGTTAATTGTACATGGGATATAAAAAGCACTGTGGCAATGATGAATAGGCAAAATAACTTCTTCTGAGCATCTTTTTAGAGCAAGGTTGAGAAATGCTGTCATTGACTTCAGTTACAGTGATGTTACTTTGACATTTTCCATACCTCAAGCAACGGGTCAGTAGCATTGTGAGGTCAGTGGCAAGACAAAGAAACATGTTGTAGTTTAAAAACGGTATTCTCTAATTTAGTGTTCCCACTGAAAACACTCCAGACCTCATGCCACTCACCCACTCTCCACCCGACTACCCCTATGTTGGGCTAGAGAGCAGAACTGGGTGTACAAAAGGCACAGACCATGAATGAAGAACAATTTACGGGAAACAGCAATGAAATAAGAAAACTTAAGGGCTGCAGCAGTCTTAATAATGAGTGTACAAGACAGACAAGTGAGTGCTCTCCATGCAGAGCCCAGCCCTATCTGCCTGCACACTGGAACTAACCAGGAAAAGAAGTGACCCCCATGTGTGGGGTGTGATGGTAGGGAAAAACCCCTGGATCCCGGACATGCTCCTCCTGCCTGCTGCAGAAGTTAGCCCTGTACTGTTGGAACAAGGACAAATGCATGTTAGAGCTCATGACTGACTCCTCTAATCAATTCCAATTATTTAAACTCTGTGTTTGGTTCACAGTAAAGAGATTTTTTTTTTCCTGAAATACCCTTCTAGAACATTCTAAATAGCTGGGGGTATCAAATATGAAATTAATTCCCTCTTATTTTATTTAAAGTTGTAGTCACATAAACATAGCACCAGGTATTGCCCCAGGCTAGAAAACTTTGAATTTTGAGCTCAAGTTGCCCTGTGAATATCAAGAAAATTACCTAAAAACTAACCTATTGACAAACAATTTTTCTTCTAGATCAATTCAATCTTTAAATGTTACCAGAAGTTAATGAAGGATTTACTGTAGAGGAGCTGAGATGTTACAATTTATTTCTCACACTGCCCTGTAGGGCTCTGAATTTTTACCTCCAATCCTAAACATCTAATGACTTGCTAGACAACCACACCTACATCTGTAATCTTTAATGGAAACCAAGAGAGTCAGAAAAATGATTTGTGTATGTTGCTACCTTGCTCCAAAACATGCCACACTACATTAAAACCTGCTGCTTAGGTATAAAGTTCTTTACAGAGAACTGGAGACTTTTTCCTACTACTTTGTAAACTTTCTGTTCTAAGCTGGGCTAGTGGAAACACACTCCTTTAGTTGTGGTGATGAGAGGTTAAGACATGCACTTGTTGAAGCAACTGACATTTCTGACCAGGAACCCTTGGCTTAGGACTGGAGTTATATAAAATGTGTGACTTGAGGCATAGCACAGAAAGACTTAAAAGTCTGTTGTGGGTCACTTCCACCCACATCTAGTCACCAAGAATGCATTATTACAGCTAGTTTTATATCTGTATGTATTAAGGTAATCAGTTAACAGCTTTCATGGGTCTATTTTCTCTGTCTAAGTACCCACTTCATTCTGAAGGAGCAGGTAGTTGCTAAATTAGAATATGTGAAGTGTCTCCCAGGAAATTTAAATTGTTTTTGCTACCCAGACACAATCACCCCATTTTAGCCCTCCCTTCAGTGTTCACTGACCTCAATAAAGAGTACACAGCCATTTATGGACCCCCGCAGGCTCTGTTTAAACTTTACAGTGCTACTCAGACACTTGGTCCAAGTTTATGCTCCGGGTCAATCTCATCACTGTGTCTGGATAAAATCTAGGTTTTGTACAGCCTAGCTCTCTTGAGAGGCTTCAGAATCTGACCATGAAGTATGGGCTATATTGGGAAGACTATGGGTGAAGTCCAGTTTAATCAAACCCAAAATTTTTGAAGAAGAACAGAATATGGCTAAAGACAGAATTTAAATTCGTTGGGTACATTTGCAAAAGTAACTTGAAAATTTTTATATTACAGTGTATTTTGAAATACCTGAAATAAGAAACAGATAATAAGGTCATTTGTTTACACCTGTGACGCCCTCAGGGAATACTCACTAGGTTTTTTTAGAATTGTTATTTTCACTTGATGTTTCTTCTGAATGTTTTAAAATGATACTTTTGTTTCAGATACATAATTTCTCATTACATTCTCTAACTGTAACATGTACAAGTGTACCAGCAGTAAAATTCTGTGAAATAGCATTGAAATAATGTATATGCTCTATAAACATAAGATAAAAATAATATTTTACAGAGTTTTTTTTTATTTTTCAGCAATGTGAATAAGAATTAGCTTTTATTAAATTACTTGATAGTAATAACATACTATATATATAAAATTCAGCTGAAATGACCAAGGACTGTCTGTGGAAGTGCTAAATAAAGCAAATACTAGATAAAAACCCATGATGAACTAACATTTGAATTAGTTTGTATTGTGCTATACTCTCTGGATGACATATTTTCATCCCTAGTATCTCTCCCTTTGCATTCTTTGTGCTGAAACAGATAAATTTTAAGAGAAGGTATGGACACATATGTACCATCTCTTTTTCCCTTATAATCACAAATGTATCTCAGATGTAATTCTTCAATATGATAATTTTAAACTATTTGCGATGTCTTTAACTGAAGAAAAAAATATCAGTCTTCCACATTCTATGTAAACTGCCTAAGATTTTGAAGGAAAAGGAGACCTTATTTTCTTTTGCAGTACCACTACCTCTAGGTAGTGATGCTGCAAAAGAAAATAAGAAGTTTCTCACTTTTTTGGGAGAAAGTGACTTGAATCTGTCTTCAGAATTATCTTCCTGCACTGTGGACAGTGAATACCTGGGCTTGTCAGGAGTCAGGAGTCAGAAGCCTGATGTGCATGGCAAGGTGTATGACAACCACATTCTCAACCACATTCTCACCACATTCTTTGTCCACCTCAAGAGGTGGCCTTTTCTGACAGGGCTGAATTTATCTGTGTCCCTGGTTTTTATGCTGGTTTGGAGCTGACTTTAAGGCATCTAGCTTTCCCTAGCCTAAAAAGGATTTGCAGAGATTTTTAGACTACAATCTAGGAAATCCAATGCCCCAGAGTAATGCATCTCAACACCTATCATCCTTACTGCTGTTCTGGATTTTGCCATGAGGTCTTTTCTTCTCTGGAAATCTGTGAGCTGACTTCTGATTTAACGTGCTTTCAAATATTTCACGAATACAAATCATTTTCCTAGTCAATAGCAGGAGTTCCTTAAAGTACACAGGATGGCTGCTGGGAGGAGCAGGAAATTAAATTCTGCAAATATGACTTTGGTCTTGTGGATACCTGGAGCAGACTTTAAAGACTAAAGTGTCTCACTGGACATCTTTAAAATTTCCATTATATATTTACCCCACAAATGATCATAGGCTGTGTCTCAAAAGTAATTTTTAAATATCTCCTAACAGTAGCATTCATATTCCTCAACTTACACAGTAATTATTAACTATAGTTTTGTCAGAAAATTGCAGCTCCCTTAAATCTTAGAGGGAATTGGTTATAGGAATCTGTTTTCAAAATCAATGCACTTCAGTTGTGATGATTGAATGATTTTTTTTTCTTTTTTTGTCTTTATAATTTCTTACTATATCCCATAAGGTAACAATTAAATCTTGAAAGCTTTAAAAGAGAAAATAGCTTCCTTAAAAGACACAGATCAGTTTAGCCAAGCTCTTTGGGCTCTGGCTGCCTCATTCTTCCCTACCCTGTTCTTCCCTCAAGCCTTCCTTCTGAAAGCCTGTTCTTCCTCAAGACCAGCTATTCTTATCAGACGATCTTAAAAGAAAATGCTCATCTGAAATGGGGAAGGGAGGAGTCTAATTCAGTAGGGCAAATAAAATTTGCGGTTTTATTTCCAGAATTTTTACTCTGCATAAGATACACTCTTCTATTTTTAATTTAATATCACAACGACATTGTAAGAAATTGCTATGACATTGGTCAAACTATTAGAATACAATTTTCTTTGGTTTCCACTGGTGTAGATCTTTAGTCAATGATTCCAGTATTCAAACTCTCTGATACCTGAATACCTCCACTGAGTTTACTTACGCTGTGTACATGTGAGAAACCACTCTCATACATAACTATCTACGAGATGGGGGGCCTGAATTTTAAATGCAGAAGATCAAAGAAAATGTAATTAACAAAGAAGACATTCCCATGAGCTGCCTAACAATTCCTATGAAGTACTGAGTATCCTCTACAATCATTAGCTTCATTAAAATCAGAAGGTAAGTGACATGAAGCAAGATTAATGCTCAAAAGTCCAGCTAACCTACATTTCTTTTTGACAGCAAGAAAAAGGAGGTCTAGTGGGGCTGGATCTGGAATACTGTGTCCAGTTTTGGGCTCCCAAGACAGAAACATGGAGTTGCCGGCGCGGGTCCAGTGAAGGGCAACCAAGATGATGAGGGGACTGGAGCATCTCTTAGGAGGAAAGGCAGAGAGAGCTCAGCCCTCAAGGGCGGGTGTTGAGAGGATGGGCCAGGCTCTGCCCAGTGGTGCCTAGCAAGAGGACAGGAGGCAACAGGCAGAAAGAGGATTCATGCACAGGGAGCTCCACATGAACACAAGGAAGAGCTTCTGTACTGTGTGTGAGACTGTGAACTGGAACAGGTCACCCAGAGAGGCTGTGGAAACTCCTTCAGTGGAGATATTCAAGGACCATCTGGATGCCATTGTCTCAGTGTGCACTAGGAAGATCCTTCTTGAGGCAAGGATGCAATTAGCCCACCAGAAATCCTTTCCAACATTAACCATTCAGTGATTCCATGACACAGTCTGTTCAGCTCAAGATTTGTGTGAAGCTCAAATTTTATTGCTTATATTGCTTTACTATTAGTCAGGTCATTGATTCCAAAGGTCAGTCAAAATATAATATTTAATAACTGTGTGTAGTGTATATCGTTCTAAAGTTAGATAGTTTTCATATCGAGATATTCCAAAAGCAATTGTGGAAGACTAATAATTTTTAAAACTTAAAGAAAAAGAAACATGCTTGCATATATATTTTAAGGAAAGAAATATTATAAAAGTCTGGACATACATGCATATATGTTCATGTATATTTTTCTATGTGTGTGCAATCAATGCTATTTTCTTTCACCTCACCTTCTCTTAATTTATAATTAAATATATGCAAGGAGTCTGCACTTACATGTAGTGATAGTTTCATGAATCTAATATGTGTCCATGTCTTTGTTCTCTTCAAAATGAAAGGCTAGGCTAAAATCAGATTCTTAAAGTCTGTCTACTTCAGTTTCTGGTCACACACAATGGATTTATTTACTACACCTGTTTTGCATGCAAACAAAATCCTGTGGGAACAGGCTAATTCAGAAAATATTGCCTCCAAATTACAGAAATTATCCTTATTTTCTGTTATTGCTATTACTTACACAAACGTCAGTGGTTTTTAAATGGCTTTAAATGGTTGAAGATGAGAGAGGCTGACATTTAATGACTGACATAATTGAATCCTTAACATTACAATCCCCACACACCTACCCCCTGCTCTCCCTCCATACTCACACAGATTCTGGAAGTAAGAAAATGAAAAATAGAGTACTAATAATAATATTACATTTCAAAAACTGAGGCTAGTGAAAATCTAGGAACAAGAGACGTACATGGTGCTGCTGGCTTAAAAAATTACCAATCTCCATCTTCTATAGATAACAGGTAGGAGGTAATTTCAAAGTTGAAAGGTGCATGTAAAGAGAAAGGAAACCAACTCTCCTCATAAATGAAGAAATACAATTTAAACTAAGCATGGACCTAAACTCTTCAACCCAACTTCTATGAATCCGTGCTTCATAGACTGTAGCAGGAATTATAAATTATGCAAGAACAAATAGTATGGTGCTGTCACATATTCACCTCAGCAGCAATATTTTGATTGCTTGACTAATCAGAAGATCTTAATACTGTTTAAGTCTTGCTCTATAATAATATAAGCATTTGGAGAAGTACCACAGGGATATTACTAAGTTAAGATAATGCCCTTTCTATTTCTCAGAAAAATCCGGGTGATTTTGGACTAGCACATATCTTAACAGTAAGATATATCCCACAGTAAGATATATTACACAATCTAAATAGCTAGGGTCTAATATGAGTTCAAATAAGTTTAAATTCCCTGCTATGTTTACTGTCAGTCAGCCTCATATATGTTGCATTCATTATTTGCAGATATTTGAAGGAACTTGCTTTTTTTGTCTAGAGAAATAAATTTTCTAAGTTTATAGTGAGCTCAAAGACAAGATATGAGACATGACAAAGGAAGCAGGTGGTGTATGGCACTATGCCAGTAGTGAAGAGTTGCATCTCATTAGTTTGCAGGTAGCTTTAATCAAATCATATGCGCTGTGCAGAATAGTCTGGAACACTCTCAAAGAGGGACTGCTCTGAAAAATGCATGAGATAGAGTACAGGTCTCTTGAGGGGTGCTTTCCTTTCTTTGATCAAATGTTCTTATGCATTTCTCAAAATACTGTAATTTTATCCACTTTGAAACATACTCTGTTCTGAAAAACAACATTTTTATTTTTAGGAAAACAAATAATGAAAATAATTGTGCAAACACAATGCAGGAAAAGTCATCAGGTGGTAAGCCTAGGGTTGCTTCCCCTTAACACAGTATTCTCCTGCACAGAAATTCTATTCCAGAGCCTTCTCACTCAGTCATCAGTCTTGTGGGTAGGTGGCTCATCTCATCTTGTGAGTGGCCTGACATTTCACGTACTCTGCACAATGAAAAGTATTTGCATGTTTGGTAGGTTTATGTAAGTAGAAGAAGTGATGACTTTAGTTCAAAAGTTGTTGTACAACATTTAGAGATCTTTATTTTTGAGATACAGGTATTTTCATTGCCCTTGCTAACAGTCTTAAAGGGATGTTTTCATCCTGGATGTTGAGAAACAGGCTGCCAGAGAGACCATGAGTTTGTTAATGCAAACTCATGTTTGTTCATACAAACTGTTTGCTGATCTGACACTGATATCAAAGACAAAGTCCCGCTCCTCTTTATTTAAACTGTGCTATAAATACATGCAAGGAAACTATTCACTCTGTCTCTGCATTGTGTTTTTGCTTTTAAAGTCAAAACGGCACAATCCCTAAATGTAGTCTTAGAATGGCACACTTTGACTTTATTTGCAGGAAATGTTAAGTTTTATTTTAATTAATGGTTAAGATTTAGGAAACCAACAGTTTAAATAGAGCAGCCTGGAGCCTGTTTTTGGATCTGGAGATTTGAAAGCTGAATCATACTGAAAAACTCCCACTGTGATTTACATATTTTGTAGAGAGTGAATTTTATTACAAAGCAGGAAATCATTTATTTTTGGCATAGTTCTAGTAAACTGGAGTTATTGTAACAAAATTCCCTAGCTGTCATGTATCCCCCGTTCATGACTAATGATGGCTAAGTTGATTGCTTATGAATTTCTTTTTTTTTGGCCCAGAGGGGTTTGAGTCAGAAGGGAGCCCCTGAAAAAAACCCATATTTCCCCTTTCACTTGCAGCAGCACCCCTGGAGATCTTGTTACACTAACTTGATCTAGAAGGGAAAGAGTTGGAGAAATGTTCCTTCAGCTTTGCAGACAGAGACCCCCCTGGACATAATTTGATTTATAATTAGTATCTGCAATGTTCAGGCATCCTTACCCAGTGTAATTCCATCCTACTAACAGTCTGCCCTGACTTTTAGATTCACTTCAAGTCAACCATCTTCTTTCTGCTACACATTCTGTTTTAGTGGAAATGCTTTAATTTTTGTGCACAATACATTATGCCACTAAGAACAGTCTTGGATTAAATGATAAATTCAATCCACTTGGAAAAAAAAAAAAAGAAAAAGGTGCAACTATCACACTAATTCCAGATCTGACACAGTGTTAAATGAGAACTTTAAAGATAATGTTGACATTCAGGGGCAAATTCTGACCTTATTTAATGGGAGCAATTGAGGTCATAGTTTTGTCCTTAGGACTATACTGTCTCTGAAGCTCACAGGGATTTTAGTAAAGTTACAGACATAAATTGAGCAAATTTGTACAAACCAAATACATCTTAAAGGAAAAGCATGTGGTTTAAGTTCTGTTCATTCTGTAAAATAAAGATCTAAAAGTTTTGTCTCTGTTTATTTAGTCCTACTTTTTAAATTTACTTGTTCTTCTTTCTTTTTATTCTAATGCTATGTGTATTGGAGAAAAATACTCATCTTTATAAATTAATCAGGGAAAAAAGTTAGTAAGGAAAGGAAAATATTCCTGAGATGCAGCTCTGTATCTTGAAGATTAAACAGAGTTAAAGTGAGAAACACATTATTTTCTTTAAATGAGGTCAGTATTAAAAATCACTTTCGAAGCTCTTTGAGAACATTCGACTTGAAGATTTTTTTTTATGAGAAGAATTTTATGCTACAATTAACTTTTTTGCTTTTTTGTGAAATTATATTTAATCTCTGTGGCACTGTGCTGATCTGCCATCTTACAGAATACTTTTACTAGCCAAAATAGGAAAAGAAGAAAGGACATTCCTCCAGTCAATTCCTCACCATAGAGATTCTGAGTCATGCTAGTATCCTCACTAGTGGAAAAAAGAGCTTAAAGAGGAAAATAAATACGAAATATAATTTTACTTTCCAAAGGGATTTTTTTAGCTGATATTGTTGCTGAAGCTTTCCCATAAATAATAGCCCTCTGCATCAAATACAGCCTTATGAATATCTTCAGTGAAGTTAATGTTGAAATAATTTCAGGAAGCTCAGAATTGTAAAGGCCATCTAATAATCTCTATTTGAGGAACTGTGGCCTAATTAATTTATATTGAAAACAGTGGCCGCTCTGAAATTATTTTCAGGACCCAGCACAGGAAAGATACTTCTGGGCCACTCATTCATGTCTCCTACTATTGCAAACAGAGTATTCTGAAACTCATTGTTCTGACATTTTGCGGTGCAATGTTGCTTCTACAGTTCACAGGCAACCAGCTTGTCTTCATTCCTGTCACCAAATTTTCAGTGATGCTATTATTTGAAGGTAAAAGAAGGTGTCCATGACTATTATTATGATTAATATTATTTTTATTATTTCCATTATATTTTATAGAGGTCTCGCCAACTCCTTGTGCTGTGATGTTAATAATTTTCATAATTTCACAGAGAGTATGTCACCCAGATCATTCTAAGATCACATCTACCCTCTTCACATCAACGTACTGATGGTTCATGCTAATGCTGCAATTAATTACAGGTTGATTTTTTTTTTTTTAAATCTGATTGCATTAAAATTTATTGCATAAATACTGGTAGCTAGAAACACTATTTTGCACTTTCTTTTATAGATTTTAATTCTGTTTATCCTTTTGGCTCCAGTCTTTGAGGTAATCCAAGCTTTCTTTTATTTTAGTAAAAGGGGTGTGTCTAGATTTAACCCTAAGAACTATCACTAAGAAACTTTGAGCAAATATCTGCTATTTCAGCATCATTGCTAAGGTAAGTTCTTTCCAGGTCATCTACTAAAGCCTATTTTGCCAGTTTCACTGACAATTTTGCTTGTCCTGCTATTTCAAATGCTTAAGCAAACCTAAGTAGCTTATATTCAGTGAAATCCTATTGTCCACAAGACATCAAAGCCAAATATCAAGTTATTATAACACAATTCTGCTACAGAGCTCATGTAACAGGTTCCTTCCCTCCCTCAAGGTCTTAGCTTTCCTTCAAGATTCACATAAAAATTCTGAATATTTTCTAGATCAGGTCAGTGGGATTGTATCTTTCTGTATCTTGTCTTTCTCTTGACTTAACTATGGGCATTACATGGCCTTTTCCATGTACATTATTCTGACTGCTTAACTTAGTCAAAAGAATTTGCTATTTTACAATCATATGTTACTTATTTACGATCCAGGGCTGTAACTTCAAACTTGATCACACATGAATGCATTAAATCCATTGAGATTTCTAATTCACTCATAGTATCTCCCATTTTTAAAATATCAGTTTTATTTGCCATATTGTCATGCTTACTAAAAGCTAAGACATTTTTTATATATTTTAAATGAATACTTTTAAATGAAAAATTTTATTTTATATTTAACTGAGGAATTTTAAATAAATTTCCTAGATTGCTGAGAATATATTTTTAAAATCTGCCACATCAGTCTCATATAACACATCCATTTGAAGGATGTGTTACTTTTGCATGAATGTAATTTTCAAAATATTTATCAGTTCCACTTTTGCAATTCCTTCCCATAATTCTTGAATTTTGAGACATGACCTTCTCTTTTGCTCTGTAGGTATGAAGCGTTGTTGTATAGGAATGAGATGAGGAAGATCAAGGCAAAGCTGGACCTGAACTTAGCAAGGGACACAAAAAATAATGAGAAGGTTTTTTGCAGGTATGTTTACCTGGAAAGAAAGAAAAGGAAGGTGAAAGAAGGTGAACACCCCATTAAACAATGCTGGAAAACCAGTAACAATGGACAAGGGGAAGGCTGAGGTACTCAGCTCCTTTCATTTTGTCTCAGTCTTTAAAGGCACCCTTTCTTCTCACATGTCATGAGTAGATGGACAGCAGAATGGGAGCTGAGGGAACAAAGTGTTTGCCAGTGTGAGTATCAAGCCCATGACCATCTGAAGAACATGAATGTGCAGACGTCGATGGGACCCAGTGAGATGCATCCCAGAGTCCTGAGGGAATTGGCTGATGTAGTTGTCAAACACTCTCCATGGTTGTTAACAAGTCATGGTGCTCAGGTGTAATCCCAGGGGACTGGGAAAAGGGAAACATTGTACCCATCTTTAAAAAAGGTAGAAAGGAGCGCCCTGGGAATGACCAACCTGTTAGCATTACCTCTCTGCCTGGGAAGATCATGGGACAAATCCTCCTAGAAGCTCCTCTAAGGCATGTGGAGGACAGGGATGTGATTTGGGATGGTCAGCACAACCTCACCAAGGACAAGTCCTGCCTGACCAACCTAGTGGGCTTCTGTGACAGGGTGACTATGTCAGGGGACAAGGGAAGGGCTACAGATGTCATTTATCTAGAATTCTGTAAAGCCTTTGATGACCCCCCACAACATACTTCTCTCTAAATTGTAGAGAGATGGATTAGATGGGTGGGCTGTTAGGTGGATAAGAAATCCAAGCAGTTGCATCCAAGCAGTCAACAGCTCTCTGTCCCAGAGACATCAGGGGTGCACCTCGGGGTCCGTACGGAGCCAGCGCTCCTTCACGTCTCCATCAGCAGCACCGACAAAGGCATCGAGTGCACCCTCAGCAAGTTTGCTGATGATACCAAGCTGGGTGGTGCAGTTGACACTTCTGAAGAATGGGATGCCATCCAGAGGGACCTGGATAAGCTTGAGAAGTAGGAAATCTCAAGAAGTTGAACAAGAACAAGTGCCAAGTGCTGATGTGGGGTTGGGGCAATCCCCAGTTAAAAAACAGGATGGGGGATGAACATGACAAGTGGAAATAGTTTCAAATTGGAAGACAGTAGGTTTAGACTAGGAAGGAATTATTATTAGGAAGGAATTATTTACAGGGAGTGTTGAGGCACTGGCATATATTGCCCAGTCAAGTTGTGTCTGGAACACTTCCCTCTCTGGAAGTGTTCAAGGCCAGGTTGGATGGAGCTCTGGGCAGTTAGTCCTGGTAGAAAGTGTCTCTGTCTGTGTCAGGGGGATTGGAACTAGCTGATTTTTTAAGATCCGTTCCGACCCAAACCATCCTGAGGTTCTCGGATTCCATGAACTTAAACTAGTATTGGATTAATGACAATTTATCTGATTCCCATCAACTCATAACACTGTAAATTAAAATACTGATCAGCTTGTGTTATCCTTGCTGATCAAAAAGCCTTACTTGAGGAAGGGATTTCTGGAAATCAGCAGTGAACAGACTAAAAGACAAAGTGAAAAGATTAAAAGACAAAGCATTCAGATTTCAATGATAGGGTAAAGCCAAAGAATAGATTGTGTCATGGATGTTGGTGTCCAGCAGACAGGAAGTCTTAGAAAACAATATAGTGTCTCTTGAGCAATCAATTTAACAGGAAATATTATTTTAACTAACTTATGACACCAACTTATAAACACAAAAGGCTGAAAATTGAAACTTACAATGTGGAGTCTGAATGGTCAGATTTTTTTGACAAGAACAAAACTTGGCAACACTACACACATTCTTGAGAAAGCGAGAGCATTATGGCATCCTCTAATTTTAAAATACCGATTTGTTTCTGACCAACCTCAAGGAGATATAAAGCACAAATGGAGAAAATACATGACTGCAGAGCCCATGGCTACTATATCAGATGGCACAGTAAAAGTATGGATAAAGTAGGCATCAGTTTTGAAAACAAAAAAGTAGGAACCAGAAAAAATAAGGGACAAAAAAACTAATTATTCATTTTCACCCAAAATCTCTGTAACTAAAAAGGTTTTAAAATTTGTAAGAAGGAGGTTGAATATGATAATCTAAACTTCAAAAGGTCTAACTTCAAAACTTTTGAGTGTTTTGGGAACAGATTTTAATAGGGAGAGGAGTCTAAAATACCGTTTTGTGTTCTATAGGTTGAACACGATTCTTTGTCTCTTCAAGAGCACAAGGTGGGCAAAACCCATAAATTTTGAATTTACTTCAGATATAGCAGGATGAGCTGCATTAGGAAAGACAACATCCATTATGAATCCACATAATGAGAGATAAACTTCTTAAGAACCTACTATATGTTTGTATTAAAATAAATGTATATGCATTCTGCAAAAGTGATTTATAAAAGAAAAATAACTGCACTATGCTTGCATTTTCATGGCAGTGCTATCCCTGTACCATCCCACACCTGCAGGCAGATGAATCAAATAAATATTTAGGGTTTTTAAATACTAATTTTATGGTCACAGTCAGTCCTGGTGTGAAGAGTAGAAGTCATTCATTAAACATAAAGAAATTGTGGTAAACAGTAAAGGAAAATATAGTCCTTACGAGTTGGTATTCTTTTGGCGTTTAGTGGATACAACAAGCACATCACAAAGTAACATGAAACAAGGGAAGGAGATGAACTGGTAGAAAGGAAATTGATTAACACAATCAGAAAATAAACACTCTGTATCTTTGGGCTAAGCTTATTCCCAAATAGTTCATAGATTTTAGGTTGTCTGCCATATTGAAAAAACTCTAAGAAAATTTAATAGGTGAATGGACAAAAAGGCAGATGTGGGGTTTTTTTTCCCAAGTATTAATTCAAGTCTTGTCTTGATTTTGCATGACCACTGAGCAGAGAGCTGGTGTATTATTAACTTAATTCACATGATAAGCACCCAGCAGAGAAAATGGGTGAATTTGGTTAGCTGTATTTTACAATCTTGCTATTTTCCACTGCCCATTATGACTTTCATAGGTTCCCAGAATTCCCACTCCTGTTTTTCTGTTCAAAGGAAACGTACTCTGATAGGTATCCAGAAAACATGTGGATATCTCTCTTCAGACACACAGGGGTTAAAATTGACAGATTTTTAAACCTTTTAGAATAAGTTAATTTGCTCATACTTTTGCTAGCACATAGCATTTGTAGCCTATAGTATCCTGTACAATATCATATGTATAACAGATGAAATTAACACCTTACAAACTGAAAGAAGCAGTAAATGTGCACCTGACAGGAAACAGCCAATCTGCAGGAGAAAGAATTGACCATGTTTTAAAGTTGAATGAAAATTCTATCTCAAGTTGGTTTGGTTTGGTGAGGTTTTTTTCCTGATTGAATTAAGAATTTAATTTTTCTGCTCTGTTTTTCTTAAACTGATTCTTGTTTGCCTTCAAAAAAAAAGGAAAAAAATTACATAATATATATTAGAGCTACTGGCACCCAGGTGCCAAAATATTCAGCAATTCCCCCCACCAAAACCTCGAACCTCCTAGGAGAAGATTCAATGAAAATTGAAAGGGAAACTATTTCCATTAAGCATTTGTATTAAGAAAGTAGTATTTCTTTGCTTTTTTTTTTTTTTTTTGCAACATGTAAATGTATTTCACAGCACTTTTTATAATGAATCCAAATGAGACTACTTTCCTGGTCCCCGTTACCATACTCAATGGCAATTCGTTATGTCCCACAGATTAAATCCTAAAAATGCAGGGGAACTTTAATTACCAGGAAAGAAGAGTTTTTCAAGCCCAAATCACCTTAATTTTTTCATTTTTCTCAGATGAGATTAATGACACATTCATATTGTTGGAACCTGGTGATAACCTGCACATCTGAATGTCTTGGGAAAATCAATACGTAAGCCATGGCAATTTTTATGAAGACAACCAGTACATATTCCTGCTGGCCCACATTCAGAAAAATCTAACCACCATCTATCTGTAGGGGGAAAAAAAAGGAAGGATAAATGCATGGAATCTGTATATAAAATCTAAGTGAAAATGCCTAAATTTTTCAGCTTTATAAATATTGGAAAAAATTTATTTCAATAGAAAAATATTGGCCACTTTGGTAAACCAGTTTACCTAGTTAATATTTTAGCACACACATTTAACTAACAGACAGACATTGGGACATCTTAGGTATCAACAACAGCCCCAAAGAAGAAGGTGGTTGGTAATGGCCATGACCCTTTTCCATATTTTTTTATTTAAGACTGAGAGATGTCTTAAGCATGTCTCTGTAGGAAATCAGCAAATGAATTGACTTAGCTCATAGCCACCTGTGTCAATACCCATAAGTATGAACTCCACAGAGTACTAGCAGCATACACATCCAAAATCTACAGAACTCTGAAAGTTTCTCAACATGTTTTTAGCACTACGTATCTCCCCATTTTCAGTATCCAAACTGTAGAATGGTTCTGTAAAAGTAAGTTTGTGCATGTCTTCAGAGCTTCAGGTATTGCCATTAATTGGCACATTAACATTTCAGACCTAAGGTTTAATATGTCAGTCCCCAGAGAGACTTCTGTCAGCATATTCCGGGTGAATATCCATTCACAGGAGGGGAATAAATGAAGGACAACAAAGAAGCAAATGAAAAGTCCACTCATTTATGTCAGCCTGTCTCTGCAGTCATTGACCTTAATGGAGAATCATGCCTCTAATTATTTTGATAAATCTACTTTACCTTTGCAGAATTATAATCATAGCTACATTATCTCTCTATGACAGCTAAAAATTCCCATTTCCATGCCTATAAAATAAGTGAAGGTGGTGACACAATGAGAAGGGCTGTTTTTGGCCAGCTTTGATATTGCACAGTCTAGCAAACATATGGGAATGTAAATAGAGATGCATTATCATCAGAGATATGTTCAGAATTAAAATCACTGATGATTTTAACTGTGGAGTATACTTGGGATAATTACAGTAACAATTGAACTTGCCAATAAAGTAAGTGGGAATGGTAGGGTTTTTGCTGGCCCTTTACTATTGGGATGCTTGTTTGGTTTTTCCTAGAGCAATATTTCTAATGCCAGAACTTCTTCAAGAACTGAGTCTGTTCTCCTTTTCAAGCAGCATTCATTCAATGAAAAACAACAAACCCCAATATCACTGAAGCCAATTACATTGGCTGCTAACTTCAGTATAATTTAAATATCATCGGGTATCCCAGAAAGACTAATATCAGATTTTTCTATTCTGAAAAGTGCTGCTTTGGTATGGATGGCTTCTATTTTTTGCTATTACTAAGAGTGAATTTTCTTCTACAAAGGAACATTGAAGTTTACTTCACAGGAACAACAAGGAAGGAAAGAAGAAAATAACTTCAATATCATGGTGTTACTACTGGAAGTCCAGGCACAGCTGAGTGACTGCCAGGGGCTATTCTATTTCAGAAGTGGGTTTAAAGTGATCATATATTTCACATCTAGTAGACAGATCTGCAAGGAACATCCTATGTATTTCACCAAAAATCTCCATGGATGGCATTATTTAGAAAGAAAGCTAAACTTACCAAAGAAGATAACAAACTAATCTGCCACATTCTATTTCTGAATACTATAATACTTTTTATTATGTTGTCCCTATTTTCTATGCACAAAACCACAGACAGAAAAACATTTCAAAAAAGAGCTGTAGGCAAAACCCTATTCTACCCATTAGGCAGGTAGGATTTCTTGATGAGAAATGAAGTATTTGTCAGGTCCAGGGGTGTGAATCATGAGGCCAGCCACAGCTGCACAGTAATGAAAAACAGGTAATCAATGCACATATCTACATCTATACCTATATCTCTATCTATATGTCTCTATCTCTATCTCTATCTCCATCTATATCTACATTTATATCTATATCATCTATCCATCTCTACATAAATATATATGTATCTATCTAAAAAAGAATTTCCATTATTCTATCATGCAGTGAAAACAGTGATTGGCACATTGCTATTACAGGACTTGTGAAAAATAAGTGTTTGTTCCATAAAATATTTCTTCTAAATTATTGTCTCAAATTCTAGGTCCTAGGTCATATCTCTACCTATTTTTGTTTCCCCAAACCAGGAAATTTTTACCTTCTGGATAGACCAGAATCAATTTTTAAATGAACATGCTGTGTTGTATTTCCCTTATAGATGTTTAGCAGTTTTTTTTTGTTTAGCTTGTGCTGTTATGTTATTGCATTAAGGGTATTTGGTGAAAGACAGTTCCACAGGGTTTTAGTCTAGTGGTGACAAAGGACAGCATACAGTGATGAGAAACAGTCAGGAAAAAAATGTAAATGAAAAATTCAGGAGTGGTGTATGGGTTCAAAGAGGCCATATAGGCATGCCAATACAGTTCCTATGAAACCACTATCAGCTTAGAATCATAAGCACAGATACACAGTGTGCTAAGACAAAATGCCTGTATGCTTTTGATTTTTACAGGTGGCAAACTCATCTTTTTGTATTTAATAACTATTTGATTATATACTTTGTAAGAATGCTTGGTAAATTACTATGTATTTCTATAAAGACAGAAAAATTTTAGGTATAAAAGGAGCTTTACGGTTTGCAATGCAATGATCTTCCAGATACTTATTTCTACAGTATCCAACTTCAGAACTTTAAATCAGAAATCACTTGGAAGTCTCAAAATCAGTTTATATTTTCTAATTTAATAAAAATAAGGCTTGGGGGAGGGATGATTAAAATCAGTATGAAATAGAACAACACAGTGATTAAAATCTCCTATTTGCAGGGTCTTGTCTTTCCTTGTCTTTAGATAACTAGAGTAATAGCTGCCTTTAGCAAAGTGGTAATAATCATTTCAGTCCTAGAATTCCCAACAGCAGGAGCTTTGCCTCAGCAAATGAATATGATCAGAGCACAGCTTTATTCAGATCTTCAAAGGAACATTGTAGGATAGTGAGAACATGGCTACCAGGCTTGTTGGGATTTTGGTGGTTTTAGTTTGTTGGTTCTGGTTTTTGTCTGCTTGCTCATTTGGGGACTTTTGGGGTTTTTTGTTTTGTTTTTGGTTTTTGGGGCATTTCCCCTGATTTTCTATTTTTTTCCCCATGCTATTCTCCCCCTACCAGCTTCCCTTTCCCCCCAAATCTGAAGGCAATTAGGATGCAGCCCCGGGGCCACTGAGCAGGTGAGTCAAATATGTTGTTCTTGGACTTCATGTCTGTGACCTCCTTACTTCCATCAGTGTCTTTCTCCCAGTACTTGCTGTTTCTGGCAGAACCAAGGCAGCACCAGTAACAACTGAGATAATCAGCCTGATCCTTTTAGAAAGAAGGCCTTTACTCTGATGGGATGAGGTGTGAAGTTTTACATCAACAGTAGAGTTGATCCACTAGTGTATTGTACAACTGGTGGGTTGTACATTTGAGTCCTAATATGCACAGTTTAATACATTATTAAGATAAATTTTGAACCTGATGCAGGTTTCTGCCAAAAAAACCAACTAGGCATGAGGAGCATGCTTGTATCCTGGAGTCAGCCTGGAGTGGGCTGATGCACTGTCCCCACTTAGACTGTTTTGGGTAACAACAACAAAGATATGGATAGGAACTGAGTATCACACACATTATTGCAGTCCTTTTCATATCTTACCAATCAAATGTGTACTCAGCATCTCCTGGCCATTTCACTCTCCTTTCTTTCTTTCATGTCCTTTCAGTCCCATCTTACCCATCCCTGTCATAGTCATGGTAAGATACAATATTTTTGTAAATATATGAACAAAACAGGTATATCACATAAGAAATCAAATCACACAACATTTCTAGTTGTGAAAATTGTTGTGAAAGCATGGTGAAAATTACTTTATTGGTCACTATTTTATTTCAGCTCATTTAGCCAGCTCTGTCAACATACTGATGCTTATAAAATGCTTTTTGCAAGATACCAAACAGTAATGCAAATATACCCTTGATCTCCTGGCATTCAAGTTTGATGATGAGACTAGTCACTCTTCTTTTTCAATAATAATTAATGATTTTGGCTTTTATTAATAGGTTTGATTAGTATGAATTTTGGTGCTGAAATAGAGCCATATTTTATATTATATTAGAAAAACCTATTATTACATTAGAAGAAAGGCATGAGTCTTGGGATAAAATTCTTCTATTCTGAATAAAAGAAAACTTTGTCACAGTGAATGGATCAAAAACATGAGACATATGAGGAGACAAAGATGTCTGAAATGCCACCTTCAGCATCAGTTCAACAAGCAACTTACTCCACAGGGCAAGGTATTAATCAATACTTGGTTACCAAGTACTGATCTGTTAGTGCTTCAGTCCTGCATGGAAAGTAATTGCAGTCCTTAGTGTAATAAACAGGCTGCAAGATTAAGAAGCTAAATCCTGAAGGCAGTTCATGAAAAATTAATTTCATTCATCTTTAATTTTCATGTTCTAGGAAATCCGCTGACATGAGAACTTTTTCTGTTTCTCCTTTTCCTCTCCCTTTTCTCCCTTTTCCTCCCCATGTCACCCTTTATTTTTTAGTTTTTGGTAATTTGGGGGGATTTTTTTGTTGTTTTTTTTTTGAGGGTACTTTTTAATGCGTGTTTTGTGCTTTGGGTTTTTTTTTCCTTTTTTGTTTTTTTTTTTTTTTTTTTTTTTTTAGTGAGGAATTTAGTGAGAGCTGCTAGGTCCCAGAGAAAAAAAATAAACCAGAGAACTAACCTTTTCCTGTTTTATCTCATATTTACAGTCACAATGTAAGAATGACTGATAGGAGAGCAACCACAATGACTTCAGGAATAAGAACAGATATAATTGAGAAGTTCTTTGCTGCCAGTTGTACTGCCAGGCTGGATTATTACATCCTAAAAAAAAGGTGTAAAATACAATTAGATGCTTAGTCCATTTTAAGGCAGGGAATGTTGGTTGTCTCTTGGAATACCATTCCTTTGAAAATTTCCCTCAAGCCCCCCAGGAGAAGGATATTGTCTTCGATTTGTGCTTGTAAAATGAGTCACAATACAGCAGAACAATAAGTGGCCAAGCCGATTGAGCAGATGTGGAAGCCTGAAATACCTGCTGTTTGCTAGAAAAAAAAAAGTGCAATGTTTCTAGCAAAATGACACAAGTTTTCAAAAATAGTGATAAATGAGTTATTTCAAAGGAATGCAAAAACCTAACCGAACAAAAAATCAGCTATAACATTTCTGTTGGAGGGTATCAATAATGTTTAATCAATATTATTAATACTATGCATGAGTATGATAATGACAAAAACATAATTCTTTTTCACAGATTTCTGAGTGTTTCATACACAACACACAGCTGCAACTGCACTCGTGAAGGTTGACAGGATATAGACCAGATTCTGGCTGTGTTGCCACTGTGTAAGGATGAGGAAACAATTGCACCACCTGTTTTGCAAACATTTAAATATAACTAAAATTTTCAGCTGGGTGGGACAGGGGAGAAAGGGAGAGCAGAGAAGGGGGAAAAATGAAGCTAGCATGTAATTAAGGATTACAACATGATGCTTACTTTTTTTACAGAAATTATTGCTGCTTATTAGCCACAGAAAGAAATGTATATATGAAATAGAAACAGACAGATTAAAACACTACGTAAGTCCTTTATTGCAAAGTGGCCACTGAAATAATTTTCTGACTCCCAGGAGGATGATTGTGAGGGAAATCAGCCAACCAAGTAAAGCCTGTTTGATGAGAAATTAGTCCTATTTTTGTTCCACAAAAAGAAGGGGTTTTTTGGTTGTTTTTCACACTTACAAAAACTACTCCTGTGGTGGTACAGCCCAATAAACTGCATGCTCCCCACCAATTTTCCTCAGTTTTACTCAAGGGGTTTGTATTCTAGTACTTTATGTCTGAAATCTGTTCTAGAAAGTGCAGAATGCAGATTAAGACATTTTCTTCATTCTTATATAAGATTTGCAGGAATACATTTTCTAGGAATATGAGATGGAACTTCCTACAAGCTAAGGTCCAGATTTGCTAGGTTGCACACAAACGTAACAGTCAGATGCTTAAAATCCAATCACAGCAGAGGGAAGATTTCTTCTTCAATGGAAAATTTCTACTGTTCTGTTTCAATTGAAAATTTCAGTACTGTATGCTTCTTGCAGAGGAAGCTGGGAAAAGAGAGAAGTCCAGAATTTTTAATGAAGCACTCTGTAGTTTCATATAAACTGAAAATTGCTCAACTTTACCATAAGATGGTTGATTCCCTCAGTTCTAAGAAAACATGTTTATTAGTATTCTAGGAGAGATTCTCATAGCTGTTGCATAGGAATGTAGGATTTTGTGCTATGATACACATGTTAAATATCAACTCCTTTATGAAAATAAAATTATTTTCTTTGGACATTCCTCCATTTTCCTGGAAAACAAATAAGCAATAGCAAAAGCAACAATATAATTATGCCCAGAGCTACATAATGTCACTCTATTTTCCTATTATTTTATTGACTCTTCAAGTATTTTTTGTTTTGCCTTCATAATAAATCTGTTAATGTTTTGAATATAATGATTGAGACAGAGGCTAAAACTATAAAGGAGTGTCATATATTACTGCTAAGAAGCAGTTAAACAGAACACAATAAGCATGATCAAAAGTAGGACCACAAGCTTCACAATGAAAAGTTTAAGGCATTTATGAATAGTGTCCATGAGGGTACGCTGCTGTTGTGTAAAAGGGCAGAGTTTCCTGGACAAACTTGAACACCTCTCTGTTTATGGTTTACCATAACCAAACCATAATAACATTCATTTCTGAAGAGTGTTTTATAATATAGACTTACTTTTATATTTATATTCTCAATAGGTAACACCTTCTCAGTGGAGAACATTGTGCACTTATATTTTCATGACTTTTTGAAAGTGGACTGTAGTTAAATGCAAACTGAGAAAAAAGAGCAAATATAATATGTTTGGATAGGACTGCTGTCAAACATTCCTAAATGAGTAAAAAACCTCAGTTACTTTGCTGCATTTAAGAGATAAATGTAAATATGTTCTATTTAACTGGTTGCACAGTCAGTCAGTAGTGGAAAAACAGTTACAAAATCAGCTTTTAAAAAGCACTAGGTAGAAAGAGATGCAATCATAAATACAGCATAGGTAGTATTCTACTGGTCTGGGTTTTTATTGAAAATTCACTAGGTCTCTGGTTATTCATGGTTAACCATTCCCAGTTTTCATTGTGCTTGCAAAAAGGAATAGCTTGTTCATATGTCGTACTAAATCGGTTAAAAGTCATTGCATTCTGACACTTAAACTCTTAAAATATTTTCCTTTTCTGTTGATTTTCACACCTTTGTGAATGTCCATGTATTGTTTCCTTTGTATTTTTCTGCTGTTTTTCCCCTGGTAGGAACATGTGACTCTTGTTGGTTCTTGAGCGAAAAGAGAACAACAAGTATATATTCTATTGAAAGAAGTGGCTCACCCACAATTTCATTGAGCCTTTACAAATGCTCATGGAAAAATTTCTGAATTAGGCACAAAGACAGGCTTTGGTTTTCACAGGTGCAAGTGGCCTTGCTTCAGGCAGCATGCACAAATCCTTTTGTCAGACAAATTATATCTTCTTGAAAATTGTCTGTTTCTTGTGGTCCTCTGACTACTCTCACATCTTGAAATTGGACTTTTCATTGTCACCCTCAACCCTCTCCTGCTCAGAAATTCCACTGTTTAAGCCCCCCTACAGTTCCATTAACTACTTTCTTGTCCTAAATGACCGTATCTTATGGCCGTTATGGCTGAAAAAGGGAGCAGTTTTGATACAGTCTTATTTTAATGAAAATGCCAGTCAAGGCCCATGCCAATACATCTGGAGTAGTGGGAGATGAAGCATCAGATAGGGACACATCCTTACAATTAGTGCAGAAGTGATGAACTCAGATATTGCTTAAACCAGATGAGTTGTTAATGTTGGTTGTGTCTTTCTTGTAGTTTCTACTGCTTCCTTCAATATAAGTCTGAAGAATCAGGGATTTAATTTTCAATGGTGTTCAGTAGCTTAGGCAGCACAGCCTGTTTACTCTGTTATGTAAATGACATGTAAATGAAGACCTCTCATCAGTTTGACGTCCAGAAGCAAGAGCACTGGAAACAATATCTTATGCTGTAGGCAGAAGTGGTGGGACCTCAATTCATTTTTCCTGTAACAATTGCACATTGTTTACCCACAAGAGCTCATGTTTCTTTCATCTGCACTTCAGCCCACACATATTGAAATGATGGATTTCAACCTCACAGGAAAAATGTCACTGCTATTGTTTTCAGCATATTTCTTCAACTTTCATTAAAGATTGCTGTCCTTAGTCAAATGTCAAATGTAGTATTGTAATAGCAAACCTACATTCAGGTGGTGTTTGTATACTTGGAGGCCTTCAGATTCCTCTGCACATACAAACCCATGAACAATGTATTTAAGTGTCTTAAAATTTACCCAGCTGTCTTGCTTGCATCTGAATTAAAAAGACATGAAATCCTATGATAATATTATTACTCAGTTTATGCTTGAACCTGAAAATGTTGTCTGTAGTAAATAACATACATTTACTGATAAATCACCATAGTAATGGAGTCTATAACGTAGCTGGGGCTATAAGTCATACTGTTTCATTATATATTTACAGTGGGACCTAATGTCTTTGCTTACATGGTAGAAAATCATATTTGCTGTTTGTGGTTTTGGCTGAAGCACTCAGCTTCTCTGCTTATTGATTTACTGAACTGCAAACCTGAATTATTCTCAAGGTACCCCATAAAACAGAAATATCCCTCAGGCACCTTTGCATTTATAGGGAAAAGTTTTACTTTGTAGTTGGTGGTGAATTGTGTAACTCCTGAATAAACATGGTGAGAGGTGTTTCTATTTAATTTCTATATAAATAAATAAATAAATATTTATTTATTTATTTATTTAGTTTTCAGGTGTTTTGCTCCTGGACTACAATGAGACCTTTCTAAGTTTACCTTACTTCTGGATAG
Source organism: Leucosticte australis (assembly GCA_025504685.1). Taxonomy (NCBI): domain Eukaryota; kingdom Metazoa; phylum Chordata; class Aves; order Passeriformes; family Fringillidae; genus Leucosticte; species Leucosticte australis. The sequence continues at coordinate 7,821,043 of JANIJU010000003.1, read as the reverse complement.
GAACATTTACCAAGATTTTCTCCACCTGTTGTAGTTACACAGATTCATGTCTATTACACAGACTCACACGAAAGACTTGACAGGAAGTACTGACCCAAAATTTCTGTTCTCAGTCCATGCAGAGTTATCTAAAATTATTTAGCATTCTTAAAGATTTGATTTTAGAAGCAGATAGTTCCCATATTCATCACTGGCGCTGGGAATGTGTGCTAAAGTTAATTTAGTTTTTGTTGCATTTCAAAGATGAATCTTTGATGAAGCAAAAAGAGGAAAGGCTTACCTGAAGTTGTTTTTCAAGTCTCCAATTAAACACTGTTGGAGATTGTCATCGCTGGGTGTACACATTTGAGAAATAAAAGGCTTGACATCATTCTTCAATGAAACTTTACCACTATGAATCCAAAGAGCAGCCTTGCAACCTTCTCTTAACATAGCAGTGTAAATGACATTTGTCAGACTAGCAAAAATCACATATTCAAGTCCAAAAGTATTTGGCTGTATTATAATTTTTTTGATTTTGACTCCTAACAGGAATATATCTCTCTTGTTACAGTGTACTATAAGAACTGCATAAGATGAGATCTGGAAGTAGAGTAGGTATTTCCTGCTGTGGTAAACCACCAAGCAATATAGTCCTCTGCTGTTTGGAGAGCCATGGTGGTGGCACTCCAAAGGCAAACTCTGGGAGACGGGTTTTGGTGCCTCAAGGGATGTTGCATAGCACAAAGAAAGAGGTGCTCCAAAAGGCACACTGTGAGACTAATGAAGTTAGATGCATTAATCCTTCAATGTCTTAGGAAAAACAAGAGACTATACAAAAAATGAAAAAGGCATGAAAAAAGCCCATTTTATTCTTTAGCATGTATTAACACATAAAAGACACAGTTAACATTATTACAAGGGCTTGGAAATGGAAAAGTCAAACATGGCACAAGGTTTTACCCTTATTGCGAGCCTCTATATTTTATGGAATAGAACAATGCACGTGGAAAAGTGTCACACGTAACCATTATTTCAGGAAAAGTGGAAGTAGATGTGTACTTTTGTACATTTATAAAAATACTTGCTCTGGAAAAGAATCCTATGTTAGAGTGTTTCAAAGACAAAAAATCAGTCTCCAAACAATATTAGATGTTAGAATCACAGAATCACAGAATATTCTGAGCTGTCAAGAATCATTGAGTCCAGCTTTTAAGTTAATGGCCCATACTGTAATGCCACGTAATTTTAGCTTGTGGCTAAAAATAAATTAAGTATTTTAAAGCAAACTACTGATTTGAAAAGAAAAATAAAACTTACAAATACAATTTTAGAATTTTCTCACTTTGACTGGCTCTATCTCACTGAAAGTCTCCATAAGGAAATAAAAATTTAAACAAAGAATAAAAGCTACTTTATTTTCACAATTGACTGTGAAAAATAGCACTCTTGCAGAGTACTCACATTTGTGTAAGCAATAAAGTAGTACAATGTAAACCAAAAATAAATACAAATAAGTCCATTTCAGACTCCAATTAACAATACATGTCCTACTTATTGGAGATCATGAATTCTGAAAAGACTAAAAAATTAAATCTGAATTTTGCAAATCCCTGTTTTGCCCCTTGCATATCTCAGAGATTGCAGTGAACAGATATACATGCAGGGGACAAGTCTGGTAACTTGGCCGATGTAAAACGTGCATTTTCACTAAAGTTTAGCAGATGTGGATTTAATGTAAGCATTGTCCTGCTTAATATTCCTTTGGAGTTTTCATAATTAGAGTCTTTAAAATTTAGAATGTGCTTATTTGGAAGCAGTTGCAAAAATTTCTACTTTTGCTTCATGTTTCTTGTAGTTAGCTTGCAATGTCATTTTATATGAAAGATGTTTTATCTCTGCCTCGTATAACTGCATTATATCAATTTTTATTTATAAAGACAGAGAATTGTCTTCTCTTAGGTTTTAGCTACCAAACACAGTTTTCTTTTGTGTCTCATTTGCAGTAACTTCAGAATCTAACAACACAAACCTTCAGACACTTCAAAGTGTATTCATTTTCCCAAAAAAGATCCTTTCCCACAGTGTCTTAACTGATTTCATCAAAGTGTCTCTGATGAGTTACTTCTCCTGAATGAATGTCATGGTGGAGAGGACCTCAATGGACAGCTCAGTCGCTTCATTGAATCCATTTTGATTACCATATGAAATGTCAACTAATTTCAAGACTTTGGTTTGCAATCACTGATCATCCATGTCAGAAAGCCTTAATTTCACTTTTATTTCAGCTATTTTACTTAAAACTAGACTAGCCAGATTCCTCTCATTACCAGGATGAGACATCTGCGCAAGTCTTCAACTTCAGTTGTTTTCCTTCAAGAGTTCCAAAACTGAGGCACTGAGATCCAATTAAACCCTGTGACCATTGTAGCACAAGAGTAACCAGAGCTTGCAGTTCAGGCTACAGGTTTCTGAAGTCAGAGAACTTTGCTCACATATCTGCAAGACATTACACCTCTCAAAAACAATCTGCATAGTACTGAAGTCTTCAGGAAATGTGGCTTAAAAGGAGCTACCTTCACATATGGATCAAAGAGCTGGACTTAAAAGGTCCAGCTCTTTGATCCATATGTGAAAGGTAGAGAAAAGTGTCCTTTCCACTTTCAGGAGACTGCTGCTTGATCTCTACATGAACATTACCACTGGAATGGTGGTAGTCCTGTAAATGGGGCACCAAACATGCTTATTTCTTTGAGGCACATATTCCCATTGTATCTGAGAGCCACCGTGGTATACTGAGGATCAAGCACACGAAGTGCAGCTAATGCCTCACCTTTCAATAAGTAGAAAACTTCTATTCACAAATGCTCTGTAGTTTCATATGGCTCAGAGGCACTTAGTGCACTAGTTCATTTACTCATTCCTGTTCTTTATTCTGATGTAATCCATATTTGCTAGAACACAGTTTAAAACTTTTCTGACCAGTTGTATTTTAAAATTAAATAAGTGGGGGAAGCAATGCATGATTCCATACATTATATTGGAAAGTATGCACTGAAAATTCATAGAATCATAGAATGGATTGGGTTGGAAGGGATCTTGAAGATCATCAATTTCTAACACCTTTGCCATGAGCACTTGACCATTGTTGCTCAAAACCCCATCCAGCCTGGCCTTGAACCCTTCCAAGGATGAGGCATCCACAATGTCTTTGTTCCAGTGCCTCACCACTCTCACAGCAAAAAAACTTCCTCCTAATATCCAACCTAAACCTATCATCTTTCAGTTTGGATCTACCTTTTCCTCTCACTACATTTTCTTGCAGTATTTCACTCCCATATAAGTATTCCGAACGATAAAAACAAGTTTAAACTTTAAAGATAGCTGAATAATATGGATATTTTCCCTAAGTTCATCTTTCAATCTTTTATTCACAGAAAGGAAAAAGATTGACTATGTTTCTGAGGATCATACTCTCACCTAGAATAAATCACAACAGTTCTACTGCTTTAAATTTAGCTATACAGTTTACACTACGTGAAGAGCTGTGGACACATTAAAAAGCTCCAAAGAAAACAGCTCCAGAACAATACTGAAAACACTCAAAAAAATTCAGAAGGAGAAAGAGATATTAATCTGTCAATAAACATTAGTGTTTTAGGAGAAAAGCTTGTGTGTTTAATTTCTTTGAAAATATCCCTGTTCCAAAATTATCTTATATTGAACATGGCAGCAAAAACAAAGTTGGTTTCTTTTTGTTTGTTTTGGCAGGGGTTTTTTGGTTTTCTTTTTGTTTTTGTTTTTGTTCTTGTTCTTGGTCTTGTTTTCATTTTTGTTTTTTAATTTACAGATTCTACCTTTCTCTAAATAAGCAAATGGATTGGAGAAAGACTTTTGGGCATAATCCTATTTAAAGGAAGGTGGATGAGAAGAGAGTAAATACAAAAAATTCTCTTCCTTTTACAAGAACTGATTTAATTTGCAAGAAACTGAATTCAGATTCAGTTAATTGTCTGTATAACAACCATCAACACTTTCATTTCAGACACATCTTAGAACCTTAGCTATGAAGAAATTTGCTGTTGGACCACCTGCCTATTATTCTGTATCAGTAACTGGACCAAACTTTTTCTCCAGCCTCAGAGATAAGGCCTAAATAATGAAGACTTCAAGGGATGAAAGAAATTCTAGTTTGAGGGCTGATTTTCTTCTTGTTTGTGGTCCCAATTACTATAAGTTAACTGAGAGGTAGAAACTGAATCCTACAACTCCTACAATCTACAAAGAGGAATTACCTGCTGTGAGGGTAGACACTAGGCTGTTATTCTTTGCTAAAGTGAGAGTAATCCATGACTGCAAAATACATTTTGTGCCAGTTGGTACACGTAATGACCAAACAACCCTGAATAATGGCAGCTAAAAAAAAACAAGGGCACCACAGTATCTGTGGTTGTGACATGAGAAAATCAAATATGCATTTAGGTAAACTGGGCCCAAATGACTACAAATGGCTAATTCTTGAGCTGTGTGGAGACCGTCAGCTGTGATACCGAATCAGAAAGTGGCTTTTTTACTTTGGTGTTATAAAATTTTGTATTCCTTATGTTGTTCTGATTTCAATATGAAATAAAATTAATTTAACTAAAAGTAATTACCTTCCTCCTTCTCACTGGTTTATAACATTTCTACCTTCTAAAAATTAGTGTCTTGCTTGCTTGGGTAATAATAGAGACTTTGCAAGACCATTTGGAATCCAGCTATACCTTTAAAGCCAAATGTCTTTAATTATGATTACTCTGGGCTTAAGCAACTTTAAATAGAATTTCTGAAGGTCCACTTCGGCCACTAAATTCTTTTCAGCTTACAATAATATAGACTTTGGGGTCCACAGTGGCTAGAATAACTGGCATTGAGAACAAAATCAAAAGTGCATTTAGATTTACAAATTGTTAAAGTGATATGTAAAGCAACAAGTCTTAGGTACCTCAAATTTAAATGGTCCTTTCTCTCAATAGAGGAACATAAAAATAGTGTTTCCTTATTTGCTATGCTCTAAAACTCATTGTCTTTGCAGTCGTGAATTATTGCATTCTCAAATGGTATCCTGAAAATAAGTTCATGGCTGTTTCGTTTCCTGTTCCATCTTTAGTTCTTTTTCTACCACTCTATCAATTTTTGTCCATACACCATTTGAGAATTAAGGTGTTGTGTAACTTAGTTCTCCAAAGGCCCCTATTCTATTACATACAGAAATGGATTTTGAAAAAATGCTTCATCAGATATCTGGGAAATTTTTATTTCCCTCTAGTAGCAGGCAGCTTCCATTCCATTAAATCACAGGTGTAAGCTTAATTAATAGCTATTCTACACTGAATTTTAGCAGTCATTTCTCCTGTTCTTGAAAACATGACACAAATATAAAATGAGAAATCATACAGATACATTTTTGGTGTTAAGATCACTAGTGGTAAAGATTGTACATTCCCTATGGCTCCAAATACTGAAGTGTTATAGAAAGGATGTTTTGTCTGTGAAACCATAGGTGTGGGAAAAATACTCATTTACTAGACAGTTGTCTTGCTGTCTTTGGGGATTGAACCAGGTGGAAGGCTCCAGAGGAACCTTCTAACCCTAAATATTCTGTGATTCTGCTACTTGTGTGGGTTAGTTCATTTTTAAAAGAGACCAATTGAAAGCATTTAAACAAGTCAGTATGAAGCCACATGCCTTCTAAGAACATAGCATTCATGGGCCCACCACTGTGTAATGGTTCCATAAGTGACTCACTGTGTGAAGACATTGGGAATCACACTCTGAAGCTGGCATATTTTTCATTCCATATGTATATGTATGCACATAGAAAAACTGTCCAACTGTTTATTTCTGTTTAAGAAGTTAGACTTGTTTTACAAAATTAATTGAAAAGTTTTAAATCATCCAGTAACTTACCAACTCAATGGGCTCTATGTAAGTAGTGGTAGTATCTAAATACTTTGAGAATGAGAAAATGGCAAGTGATTTTACTTAATTGTTCTTTACTATAACTTTCACCCTATGACATTAAACATAAGTTCTTTTTTGAAAATAGTCATTAACCTTTTGCATGATGTATAACTAGCTTTATCACTCCGGAAAAAAATTCCACTTTGAGTTCTGAAAAGGAGATCCACTGGGAGAGACACAAATGGTAAACCACACCGAAGGACACAAAAAGGCCCATAAAACATCAGTAGGGTTATAAAGGTCTATGGATTTTAATTGCTGTGTGCCATTGGGCCTTTACAAAGCAATCAAGCAGGCAATCTCCAAAGACAACCCTGCCATAATACATTTAACAATAGAGTTCTCGCCCCATCAGCAGACTAGGGTTTATGAAGGTCCCAATTGCAATTAATGACCTTGTATATTGAGAGAAAAAGACAAAAATTACTTAAATTAACTACCCTTTTTGGATACATGTCTCAAGTATCAGAAAGTGTAATTTCAAGACAAGGATTGACAAAGTTTTGATTGATGACAAAAAATTCTTATAAGGCTGATATTCTTGTCTTTGTGGTTTTTTAAAGGTACAGAAATCTGGCTTTCTGCTGCTACATAAGAATGCTGTGAAAAACAGAGTGTAATGCTAGCACATGGCAGATTTTGCTTTGGGTGGCATGTTACAGAATTCTAACTATTCTAACAATTTCATTTCTCTCAAGAAGCTCAGAAATTCTTTATTTCTTATACTGAGGTTGAATTAAAATTGCAAATTTACAATAGTATAAATAAACAGGGTGGATTTTCCATAGCTGCTAATAATGTGGCTAGCTGCCTGTTCTTATGACTACAATTTGTTTTTTGTTCTAGGACATCCAACTTTTCTCTAGGTTTCAGCAGAACAATACCTTTTTCAGCAACTTCTTTAACTGTTTTATCAGCTAAGTGATTCCCCGTATTAACTGAAGAATTTCCAAACTGAGAGGTTTTGCAGTGCATCACAGCCACTTCTTTTGGCTTTTGCACACTCTAATAGATGACTAATTTCTTCTTTGTACTTAATAGGAGACACCTATGCCTATAACAAACTCCTTTCCTTCCATATGGCTCCATGGGCATGTAATATTCCAAAAGCATATTTTGAATCAGTCCACATATTTACTCTTTTTCCTTCAGCAATTTCTAGCCACCAGTGAAAAGTCATTAATTCTGGTTTTTGTGCTGATGGGTTAAAAAGATAAAGCCTGGGCTTGAGATTTGCAGCTAACCATCTTCCATTTGGTACCTGCTGTTCTTATCAGTGCATAGCTCTAGTTTTGGGTTCTAGATGGGATTGCTCTTGAGATCTGATCTGCCAGAGCACACTTGTTCAGTGTCACCAGGCAGTCATGGTACGAAGGTCTCTGGGCTTCTTCTGAAGCCTGGAGGAACATGGCAGGGTTCATAAGAGTAATTACCTTAAATTCCACAGTCTTACTCCAATAGGACAACTTGGTATTTCAATAGTCTCCTTCTTGATTCCAGAACAGCTATTACCTTGTAATACTGTATGTATACTGTAATCTTCTGTCAGCTCTCATGTTTCCTGAATTAAAGTGCTGCAGTTGTCACCACTCTCAAGCATCAGACCCAGGCTTTATTTGTGTTTCCCCGTTGTTTCGAAGAGTAGCCCATAGGCTGCTTCCATGACTGCAAATACTGAGCCAGTACCCCTAGTGTCAGGCACATCCTTTCATGAAAAATAGCTCAAATTCTGGGAGTCTCAAAGCAGAGGCTGCCATTAAGGCACTTTTTAGGGCTCTAAAGGCCCTGTGACTCTCGGGAATCCATACCATATATTTTTTGGTGGAGGGTTTTTCAAGTACCCCGTAGTTGCCGATCTATAACCCACACCACCCAGCCATGCCAAAGGAGGTTCATAGATCTTTTAAAGTTCTGGGCTCCAGAGTCTGGCAAATGTCTTCTTTTATGTTCTTCCCAAACTTCTTTATCCCTGCAAGCTCTCAAAACCGAAATATGTTACTGCTTCTATGGCTAGTTGTGTCTTTTTCTTTGACATCCTGTATCCATCTTGTCCCAAAAAATTTAACTGACTTTTACCATAGCATCATGACACTCCCTTTCAGTTTTGGTTACTAGCAGAATACAATCTATATTTTATAAGTTTCTATGTAGAATTTATTTTTTCCACCTTTCCAATTCTTTTGCCCACTGATTGACAAATATAATGGGGCTATTTTTGAAGGCGTGGAGAAACAATGTTTATGTTTGCTGCACCTTCCACCCAGTGTTTGAATTCCCCCACTATAAAGCAAACAATTTCCATCTCTGTGGGAGAAGAGGTATACAGGAAAAGGCATTCTTCAGATGCATCCTTAAGGAGCACTGTTAGCCATTTGCCCTCCACTCTAAGGGAAGTTAAAGAGCATTTTACTGCTCTAAAATCTTGTACTAACCTGTATTCTCTAGTATTTAGTTTCTTTCCTGGTAAAATTGGAGTATTATGATGTCGCATTTTACCAATAAACCATATCACAGGAATTTATTTATTGACATAGTCAATCCTTGTGTCATGTCTAGTTTTACTGGATTTTTTTTTTGACTCACTAGTTTAGAGCTGCCCTTCAATGGCATTTTTACCAGCATTGTCACTTTGGATTTTCCGGGTGCATCCATTGGCCACACCAAAGGAATTACTGAATTCTCCACCTCCTCAGGAATTTCTTCTTATTCTACCTGCTCCTGCAATATAAAAGTTCTTGCTCACACAATTTTATATTTTTGAATTTTTAATTTTATTTCTCCATTTTCAAAGTTAGCTTTTGCATCCAAGTTACTCAACAAGCCTCTTTTCGTAAGGGACCCTGGACATTCCAGGATATACAAAAATTGATGTGTCCCCCACTGTTTTCCTAATTTAAATGGTAGTTCTTGTAAAAAAGGCCTACTACGTTTTCTGCTTGTCACATCCACAGCGCTTACAAGTTCTGATAATACTAAGTTGCGCTTGTATCAATTTTTAAAAAATCTATCTTTTCCTTCCCTAGCTATAATGTAACCAGGGACTCAGATGAGGATGATTCCCCTGGTCTCCCTCAGGGGGATTCTTCATCTTCATTAAGATCATGAGCTTGATGGTTTGAAGAGCCAGGTTTAGATTTCCTGTCTGATTTCACCCAGTTTGGATGAATATTCCTTTTACCAATGCCCCTTTTCTTTAGAGATTGCAGACTGATCTTTTTTAAGGTGCCAGCCTTGGGTCAGTTTCTGTGATTGTTCAATACTTGACTAAATCTTTCCAAGTGATTCCTCAGATCCATTGAAATTCTGGAGTAGTATACCATCTGCATTGCCAGAAACTGTTGCCAAAATATGGTCAAAGACTCCTTAACACCAATACAGCATTAAGAGGTAGGCACATTTATTACAGCTCTGGATATGTGGGGGATATCTCTGCCAGTTGTGCATCTCAAGTATAGAAAAGCTCCCATACATGTACTATGTTTTATATACATATTCATTGATTTTCCCAGAATAAACATACATATGATAATCATTTCCCCAAAATCATTAACAGAAGTTCCCTTCCCATTGTGTACACATTCATCTGTCCCAGGAGTCCCTCTGATGGTCTCTACTGCTCACAGTCCCCAAGGTCACAGCTGACTGCTTGCTAACTGGTGTTACTTTCCAAATATGAAGCTGAGTTGGCATACCAAGGCTCGTTCACCATTTTCTGCCTTTTCTTGGTTAATGTTTAACACTGTTTTTGTTGTGCAGTTCCATAGACTAATGGTTTTGCAAAATAAGCATGGTATTAAAATCAGCTGAGCAAAATATTTGTCTGGCAACACTACAGTCTCAGATGTTTTCATTTTTTAATTTAGTTATTATTTATTTAGGCAACAAATCTGAGAAATATTTACATGTATTTAATGTTATTATAGGTCCTTTAACTATTCCCAGTGGATATATGACTGATAATCTGCTGATTATTGAGTTCATGCAGACCTTCAATCACTACATATGTTTCAAATCAGAGGGTTCTTTTTGACAGAGCTATTGTTTCCGGAGAACAGGTGTTATTTTTTGTTTGCAATGTATAAACCAATATATGTATTGCTCTGTTAAAACAGATGAATGAAACCATTACCAACCTTCTATGTAAAATGGAGTTTTTGGAACTCTTTTTGCAGGGATAAAAAAGTGAAAGACATAATTTACTTCCCTGCTGAGAAAGCTCTTTATTTCCTACACGTGCTTCATAAGGGTAAAGCTGTGATACTCACTGGTCTCCTATGCCTAAGGAACAACATTTTTGACTGTGTTTTTTAGGATGGAGCTTGAAATGCTCTTTCTGGTCTGGAGACATCAAGCATTTTGAAATTATAGACTGATATCTCTAACTTTCACAATATTCTGCAGATTACTGATGAGGCAAGTAGAGCAGACAATACAATGAGCACCCTAAGGTGAACACAAGTAATTTTTTCAGTGTTACATTTTGATGAAAAAGGGATTGGATGAGTTTCTTAGCTGTTTCAGGGAAGAGTAAATAATATTTCTGGGTGGGTTCACACAGGCATATGATCAGACTATTGTTGATAATTGTTAACCAATGTTACAAGACACCTCTCAAAGGTTTTGTAAGCAGGAAGCAATTGTTAAGATTTGAAAAACTGTTTAGTTCCAACCTTCCATGCTTCTGGTTTAAGTAGATTGGAGTCTGAACACTTTCATATTCATGACGCTGTATTGCAGTGGTACAGGGATGGAGTGTATATTTTATTCGTACTGCTTTTGTTTTCTCTTTTCTTCTTTTTTTCAAATCTGCATGAATTTATTAATAGTTACCTATTTAGTCTCTAAATTAGGTGCTTTTCCATCATGCTGAAACAGACACTAAGACTGAAATTTCTTTCAAGATAGGAACAGTGCTTAAATTACCTCTCTGATTAAACTAAAAGCAGCACAATAAATAAATTGAGAATAGAAATAAATAAGGCGTGAGCTAAACCACTCTTGCTAATGCTTCTGTTACTGCAGCACCAAAGTGTGTGGCCATACCTAAAAATGAGAATACTCCAAGAGAGGCAAAGCACCAGTGCTACTGAAAATGAACTATTGACCTGTTATTGTTTTGGCTGTTGTATAGGAGACATGCAGTGTATTTGATGATTACAGCTTCATAGAAACACAGAAGAGTTATAGAGTTAGACAGATGAAGAGGGATCATGCAAGTCAGCACAACACAGACATTGTTTTAATAAATAGCTTATGGACGAAAGAAGCTCTGCAGGGAGAAGCTGAGTAAGAAATAGGTTAAATAATTGACACAATAAATATTTACCAAAATTCAAAGCCTTTTTTCTTTTCTTTTCCCCAATGATCAATATAGTTTAAAAAAATCTAGACTTTAAAGAAATGTCAAACTCCTAATCAACAATCATAAAGAGTCAAATAAAATCTATTCAGTAAATAGAGTTGAAGCAGTTGGGTGATGCCTGTGAACATATCATTTTTCATCTAACAGAGCAAGTTAATAGCAGCTGCAGACAGTTTCTATAAAATAGATTTAGGAATTTGTCCCCTCTGTTACTTTGATTTGATGTTTTGTATTACAGAAGAGTATTGCTATAATATGATCATTATTTTTGAAGCTTATTTTTATTTTGTAATTGAGCTTCAGAATCCAAAGTGCTAATGTTTAGGTGCTCTTCTAATGTGAAAATAAAAAAAATAAATAAGTTGGTTTTAGCTCTCTCTTTTCTCAAATACATTAATCTGCTTCTCCACATGGCAAAGTGGTAGAGTCCAGCAAGGACTGATGTGCTATGGCTTATAAACTTTTGGTTTTCTACCTTGTTGACCTTAATTGTCTGAAATTTTAGGTTCTGCATTGTAATTATATATCTGTTCTATAATTCCTGTTAAAGTCACAAATATTTTTCCTTTGGAAAATACAGCTTAGAGAGTATACACTAAGTTATAAACCCTTTGGGTTACTAAACTAGAAAGTTATAATTCTAATGATCAGTATAGACAGAAAAACTCTTACCATTCCCCACCATGGCCCACCAAAATACAATAATGTTGTATTGTATGGCAGAGTGCTCTAGGCCACAGCTCTTGGTTTTTTTACACAGTGTAAAAATCAAGTTTGATATAGTCACTACTCTTGGAACTTAAGGAAGAAAACTGCTCTTTTAGGCAATGTAATTGCTTTTAAATAGCCTAAATATTGCCTGTAATAGAAAGTAATAAAATACTGTATTTTAAAATGTAGAAAGATGCTAAAGATTCAAGTTCATTTTTTGTGACTTAGTGAGAGAGAATGGAGGTCCCAACATATCCAGCTAGGTTAGCCTTAAATATGTTGTTCCCATGAGTTAGACACCTTTTAGAATTGCCCTTTTCAATTTGCCTCTGTACTTGCTACTGTTTCCTAATTGCCTTTTAAATATCTTTGTAATGTTCCTTTCCCTTCCCCTCTACCCACATTTATTGCTGCATATAGAAAATTTATCTAGAGCAGCTCTTTAACCTCCCAGTCTTTGATAAAAGGTATTTTGGCATAGTTTTATCTTTATTTTTCTGTTTTTCTAAAAAATTGTTTTTAAATACAGGTGCAATATTTATACTATTGTGGTGGCTAGGAAACCCAATGTGTTTACATTATTTTGAGGGCCAGCACATTCCTTTTTTGATGCTGTTGATCCACTGACTGTAGACATTAGACATAATCCTTCCTACTGCCCAGCATTTCTTTTAAGGACAGATGCTTAAAAAGACTCTTCTTTCATTCACATAATTAATTCCATAGGCTCTTGTCTGAGTATTTATGCTCTAGTTTCTACCTGTAACAATTTGTTTTAGTGCCACAGGCTCTTAGTTCTTTAAGCAAGGATGCTCTGCCTCAGAATCTGTGAAATGTACTGATCTGAAACCGCATTTTCCAATCAAAGTACTATTGATGTATTTACTGAATTTTAAAATTGCAATACCAAAGTTTTAACAGAGGTGTAATTAGATAAGCTGTATTAAAAATATTTAAAGCAATGTTGTGACTCTCTGTGAAATATCTCCCCAGTACAATCTTGTGAATTACAGTAATTTAGCGATACAGAATCTATTAGAGTTCATTGGTTGTAGCAATGACAAACTCATTTCCTTGATGAAATGAGTGATATCAATTGTTTACTACTTTAAAATAGTAAGAAAAATATTAATAGTAAAAAAAAAAAAAAATAAATAATTAATTTTTTTTTCTTCGGTGTTAGGAATTTCCAAGAGGAAATAAATAGAAAGTAGTCTGGACAGAAGACCTGGGCAGGTGTGAAGAACATATGATGAAGATAGTTCATAAGCAAAAATTGTGCTGATATTTCATTAAACATGTGGTTTGTATCCTTCTATTTTGTACCTGCATACTCAAATTTAACTTCAATATTAAATACATTTGTATGTTTAATTATACATTCAAAGGAAAGATAATGTTCCATGGCATTTTTCTGGTGAAAAAAGTAATAACTTCACTAGAGGCCATACATAACACCAAATGCTTTTAAAATAGTTCTTGAAGTGCTAATTATCTCCATCAAGGTTTTCAGCCAGTAAAAACATCTAAGTTACTACATACGTATCAATGTGCCTGCTTCATATACAACATCAGAATTAAAGAGCTCTGAAATACTAATAGAAAAATTATGACTCCATTTAATCTTCAAGCTTCCATAAGTAATCCAAATGGAGCAACTAGCAATCAGCTTTTCACCTTTTAATGAGTTCTAAAGTCACCTCCCTGTGCAAGTGCTCTCACAACTTCTCCCAGATACCTTCAACTGAGCAAAGGGAAGAATTCCAGCTAGGGAAAATTAATGAGATAGGTGCACTTGATAAAAACCTGGGAGAAATTAATAAGCAGGTATTTGTTCAAGTCTTTAGCAAGGTTGCAGTGGCAGAGGAGGGAACCAGGTTCTTCACTGAATAAACAGTGAGACGCGATAAAAGACTTCAGAGATGGGTGCAGATAAAAACTGAAATAGATATTCAGAGGGAAGATCAACAGAGGAAGCTATTCTGTTAGGAGTTTAGGTCTGGAAACCCCTGCCTTCTAATTTATCCGAGCCATCTTTAAAATTCTATAATACAGAACAACCTTATTCCTTTTTTTGTAACTTAAGGGAATATCTTACATAGCTGTTTGGGGTTTTTATTAATTTTTTTTCTTTTTAGTTTCTATGAAAGCCATCTGGGAAAATATTCTGGAAAACCTGGTGTATATCCATTTCCTCTACGTGGGAAATGGACAAAACACTATGGTTTTCAAAGTTGCAGTCTTCTATGTACTCATTTAATCAGAGTAGATGGCATGACTTGTGGTGACCAAAATGGATTATGATGGAGATTAGCAAGATTGGAAACACCCAAATCTATTTTGATACTTGCAATTATATTGTTCCAATATCGTCAAATATCATGTTATTATTAAACCTTTGGGATAAAGATAAATTATGTTTCTAGACATGAGATGCAGAAACCAGATTTTCCTTCTCTTTATTCACTCCTCTTGATATTTAGTTTTTCTGATGTCCCAAGTGTAGGACTTCATGCTGAAATTACTAGTAAAAATATGGTAATCTGAGAATCTTCTGGGTTTTTTTACATCCTGGATTGAGTTCCGAGGTATAACCTAATCTCAGGACACAAAAGGCTTCATAAGATACTTGACACCTAGAGCACAGGAAAGAGAGGCAGAATATTTCCCTCCATTCACCTTCTTAGTTGTAGGAAACAGCAGTAAGTAGTGCTGAGCAGAGGATGGATGGCATGGAGGATTGACAGCAGAGGTAAAGGTACAGTGGGGCCAGGAATCCCAGAGCAGAGTTGGGACAGGGGACCCAAGGAAATGCAAAACATTACAAAGCTGAGAGACAAAGAACAAACTTGTCTACACACTCTGAATTTCTCAGGACAGTCAACCTGCAGGATTATTAAAATGTCAAATGGAAACCCTTCATCTCTTTTATGCAATCAGGCTCTCATTCTTTTGTTTGGATTTCTGTAGAAGATGTAATTGATCAAACCAAATATCTTTGAATAGGAAAGAGCATATTTAAGCATATTTATATTCACTTTCCTGTAACCACTCCAAATTTGGAATGGTTTCTTTTCTTGACTTCCAGTGAAATCAGTCCTGCTTTCACCAGGAAAGATCCTTCATTTGCAAAACAGAATGATTCAAATAAGAAGTGAATAGAAACTTTTTTAAGGTCATATGTAAACAAAATAAAGAATATTAAAGTCATAAAGAATATTAATATTATTAATAAATATTTTGAAAAACATGTCCTTGTAATAAGTCTGTACACATTAAGATTATGGCGATACATTTGAGGAAATCTGTTAAAAATTTATTGCTATTGTGACAGCTATATCTGATCCTCCAAAACAATTTTTTTTTTCCTTTTTTATAAGGAGCATGCAGGGTAGGAAGGATAATTTATAAAGAAGGAATGAAAGGAAGTCATTATTCTAATGAGATTACATGAGATAAAACTTTTTTTTCTTTTGTAGGAGACATTGACCACAATGCAAAAGGCCGCTGTGACCTTTCATTGATTCACTTCTGAATACTCACTTCATTTGAAGAGATCTCTCATAAGGCTACAGACCACATAAAACCTGTCTTGCACAGCCTGCCTACAGCCCCTTTCCATGCGTAATCAACACGTCAGCCCTTTTGAGGGCAGGTTTTACAACCATCAAATAAGGACTAAGCCTCACAAAAGAAATGAAAAAGATTCCTTAATGCTGACTACATAGTTGTCAGAAAAGCTCCTCCTTGTAAACCCTACAAACTTGCAATATTAAATGGGGGAGAATGATTTCCAAGAAGTAAATATGAAACTGCCAACCATTTAACAACATTGCATTGTGAAGTGTTTTTTTGTTTATTTTCTGCTTCTATGAAACCTCAGTCTTCTTCATCTGTTATTTTGGCAGTTGCTGAAAGATTTCTTTTGTTTCCTAGGATTAAGTGAAAAACATGAAATGTTTGTCCAGGCTTTTTATTTATTATAATTTTTAAATACATCTTCTATGAAAGAGTTTCTGCACATATAATATGGCAATTACTTTTTTTTTCCTTCACATGTTCTTATTTTCATTATTACTGCATGAAGAAAGAACTTTCCAAGGCAGTGCTTTAAAAGACAGGTTTTTTTTTTTCCTCCAGAACAAAACAAAACAAAAGGTTTTACTGAATGCAAAATTATTGTAGTCTATTTTTTTAACCACCACAAATATAGCAATATAGATACAGAGAAGAAACATTTCCCTCCCCTGTTGGAAAGAATTGTTGATAGGCAAAGAGTTCCTAATAATGTATTAAAAAATTATTTCAAGTAGAAAACAGAAGAAGAATGTATGTGTAATGCTCTGGAAGTATTACACATTTTCTTTTGACTGTTTTCTTCCAAAATGTAACTGAAGGAATCTTCACTCATCACAGGTCCTCAGTTTCCAGATAAACTCTTAGAATGTAGAAAATTCAATTTTATAAGCATTTTTTATTAGGAATAAAACAAACCTTTAAACGAAACATGATGCATCATGTTGACATAACAAATGTGGACACTAATTAAAGAGCAGCAGAATCCAGCAGAGAAGTTTGCCCTCCATCTGCTTGACCTGAGGTAATAACAATGTTCATTTAACTAGAGCTGACAGATTTTCTTGTGTTGGTCTTGAATCACTGAAGTTGCCACCCTCAGTATGAATAACAATAACCATATGTGTGACATCATACAAAACAGGCAAGCCACGGTTAACTACCCCCTGAGTCTGCTGTCTTCTCCTGGCTTGTTTTTCTTCCCTGATACTAAGGCTCATGCACACCTATCAGGTGCAGGCTTGGACTCTCAAACTTTCATGCATTCACAAGCCTGTAAAATACTCCTGTGTCTTCAGATTTGGAGTGTTGTTGTATCACAACCCAGATACTTTCACAGTGTCAGTTTAAAAGCAAGACGCTCAAACTGTGTTACAAATTCTCCAGCCAATGAAAGATAACATTTCTGTCCTCATCATCCTTTTAGTTTTAGAAGCAGATGAAAAATAACTCACTAATAAAAACAGATCTACTGGGTGAAAAAGTTCGATAGACTTCAGCTTTAGTAAATCAGAAATCATGGAAATCTTTAGTATAAAAGTCTTTCATTAGAGTTTTCCATGGGAATATGTATGTCTTTTTCCTCTTAACATGTTAGGTTCTTCATATCTTGCTGGATTTTTTTTTTTCCCGGTAACTTAATGATCACTGCAAGAACCTGATGAACTGCCTATCTGCTTGGAAAAAAAAAAATGCTTTGAGGTAGTTTAAATGTATCCCCTACCCAACTCTAGTGTACCTTATGGTTACACAATAGCCCTAAAAAATAAATTAAAAACAGTGACGAAATCTCAAAATGCTTATGGTCAAAGGTAATTCATAACATTTAATGACAAAGCTGTAATTTCAGGAACATGCACACCCTAGTGTTTCACTATTGATTTTCAAGCCTGGACAAATCCATGGTAGGCATGAGACAAAAATGGAAGCCAATTATAATTGAACCAAATCATAAATGAATTATCAGGAGTCATTTATGTGGCTAAACTTAGTCTGCAGAGCAAAGTGTAGTAGTATTATCAGCCATTTGATGGTATTACAAGGCCAAAAGATATCCAAAAACTGGCAAATCAGTTATCAATACTGCAATGAAAAAAATTAAACCCAATCATCCAGTTTATTCATCAGGGCATCAAACAATCAGAGATTCTTTTGTCCTCTGCCTCATTATAGACCCACTGTCATGTGATTTTCACCAGAAACACACACTTAAAGGTTTTTCAATTCATTATATTGCAATGCATAAAATTCCTTCAATAGAAGTGGAATGTAGGTAGTTTAAAAGCAAAAGGAAAAGGAAGGGAAAAAAAATTTCATGGTTATTTTTTGGAGGGGGTTTGTGCATTTTTTTCTCAACTTGGAATTGTTTGTTCACAGTAATAAATAACATTCCTTTAAATTATCTAGGTTAGTCAAATCCTTTTGTTTACCCACATGACAAGAGAGCAACCTCACAAGCTCAAAATCATAAATCCAAAGATTATAAACATAGAGCAAAATTCATGAGAAAGGCTTGAACTCAAAAAAACCCCTTTTACAAATACAGATTGGATGTCAGTGCCCCTTTGAAATAGGCAAATGGGTGTCTCGTAAGGTTTCTTGAAATACACATTTAAACTTCCACCTTGTGTCCATTCTAAAGCAGCAATTATGCTCAAACCAGAGAAATGCATAGACCTCAATCCCAACAGGTAGGAACAACAAATTATAGAGTTAAACGATTGGAGTTGTGATTTCTGGACCACTTGTGACTCCAAACTGAGCTGCAGTGTTGTATGAAAGCATCACAAAGAGTCTTTATTGTTATACTTAAGGAGGAAACAGTATCAATTTCATCTGGTTTGGGTGTTCTGTTATAAAAACCTATTCCTTTTTATAATGATACAGAAATTCTTCTTTTTTTTTCATTTTTTTAAGATTTTCATGTTGCCCATGAACAGGGCAACATGAAAATTTCTATTTTTATTTCTATTTTCTATTTTTGTTTCTATTGAATGCTTCAGCTTCATCTCCCTAATCTTTTTGTTTCAGATTTTTTCTTTTGGGACAGGAAAACAAGAACAAAATGTGCAAACAGATTATTTTAGTCATTTTTTGGTAAAAAAACCCCATCATTCAGTATTCTTAACTCTTTCTGAGAACTTATTCAGATTCCAAACCCATAATTTTTTTTTTTATGGTCTAAATTATTAAGTCTTCAGAGATCTCCTTGGAAGCAAAAATGAAATAATACCCCATTTCAGCATGTTTTGGTACAACATTGCATAGGAAATTAAAACATTCTTTTTGTTGCTGGAAATGACTCATGAACAGGCTGCATTTTGCTTGGTCTGGAACTCTGATGTCAGTATGAGTTAAAATATTCTCCCCGTCTCCCTGATCACTGCTGCTTCTGCCTATCTCCTTATAAAGATTATGCTTATGCTTAGTAAATGAAGAAAGGAATTAGTGATGCTCCTCTCATTTCCTGTCTTCCCACAGATGGTGATAAATTCAAATTCAGACTCCATTAAACCTGAGTAGAGAAACCCAGCAGGTGGCTACACTAATGGAAAATCCTGGCCTTGGAATAATGGGAATTGCAACCGACAGCTCTTCTATACCACAAAAAAGATGATGTATTCCTATTGACAGTGTTGCATTTGAGTCCAGAAGGCTGATCTGATAGTTCAGGCTGGGCACAAGGGAAGCAGAAAGCCCCATGGGTATTTTTCTTGGCTACACCACTGTAATTTTTGTCATCTGAACCTCCTATTACAATTCATTGTAAAAATTTCAGGCAAGTTGGAGGGAGAGGAGAAAAAAAATCCCAGGCTTCTGCATTTTGGCCTACAGGCATACATTTGTTCTTTTTTCTTGGTTTAAAGGACAAATAAAGGTTGACACACAACAGCATTTCCAGCCACTTCTGTATTTTTAGCGCTGACATTCTTAGCCCAAGTGCTTTTAGTATTTCCAGACATGCCCATCTAAGAGAGTTTTTGTTAAAAAGATTGCCCTGAAGGTGTAATGCCTGATGTTCAACTAAAATCTATGAAGGAATACTGCATTTATGGCCCTTTTCTCCTCTAGAATTTCCCCCCTTCATTTAGATCCAGGGACTCCATCAGCTACAGTTCTGTGAAACTCAGTTGAGAAAATGATTGGACAGAGCTATAGACTGAACAGAAAATTTAAGCTGTATTTCAGAAAATGAGGAGATTTTTTTTTTCTCTCTGTGTGTTTTAATGCCCTGTCAGCAATTTTTATGTGCAATGCATTATGGTCTTTTATCTTAGTATATATATTTTTCCCTAGCTTTTATACACTGAGTTATTAAAAAGGAGGAATTGCCAACCAAAGAAAAATGTAAAGTGTCTGCACTTTTGCATTATTGATCACAAGATTATTTGTGCTACACTTACTTGTTCACAGAACTCAGATTTGTATCAATTTAAGAAATGCATAGTAACCATTGTAAAAGCCCATACAACCAATGTCTTTAGCCTAAATTATTCTAAGTCTAAATTATTATAAAAAATATTCTGAGTACTATTTAAAGGTGAACTGAAAACACTCTACTGTATATCTCTTTTGAAAATTAATAATTTCTGCAATAGCTTACTTGGGGTTTTTTGCTTGTTGTTTATGAACTACAAAATTTGCACAAAATGTACTATCAACATAGAGAATTTAGAAATGTCATAGCCCATTTCAAGAAATGTCTCCATACTGGTATTTCTAAAACAAATTTTTTTCCCTGCTGTTAGCAGTTTTTAAACTTTTCATTGGTTGTCATTATAAAATGCAAGCAGACAGCATCATTTTTTCTTGCTTTCTTTTGTTCTATTTTGCCTTGCAAGTTTTTGCATTTTCTAGCTTCCCCTTTATAATAAAAAATTCTCTTTATATATTTCTGACTTATCTAAATATTTCCCTTATTTTTTCTGAATTCAGACCCAACTAGTATACTGTCCTAGAAGAAGGGCAATACTAAAACCAAAATTTTTTTTCACTGCTTAGAAATCCTTTAAAGGGATTGTTTTCTTATCTAAACTACTAAATTTCCACACCTTTATAACTATAATGCTAAAGGTTGGTGACCCTTATTATGGATATTTCTCTCAATTTTATTGCTGTTCATTTCACTGTCTTTTTGTTACTAAAAATAACTAATTGTCATAATAGTGACTTCTAGACAAAAATTTCCTTCTGATCTTGGTTTCCTGGTTCCTATTGTATCAATATTTTTCCTTGACACTTACTTACATATCATTCCTGACATTTACATCAGGGTTTAACATAGAAAAGATTTCAGTAAAGTAAATAACAAATGCAATTAAAATGCTTAATATATCAATATACCATAAGGTTTCATGCATGAGACATCATCAGTAATTCCTGCTCAGCATTCACCATTTCTATTCCACATACATAAAGCCCAAATGCTTTAGTTAGACTGAAGTATTGCAGTCCCATGAAAATTAAACTTCCTGAAGTAAGGGAAGAATAGAAGGATTTGAATCAGGAAATTGCTAAACTGGTCTAGATTTGTCCTCAGAACTATTGACAGTGGAACTGGAGGGTTTTCACAGAAAGTCCTTTTCATGTTAAACCTTGTGAGGGTCCCAGTCCTGCAAAAGACTTGCTGTCAATCTGCTCTCTCATCCAGACTCAGTGAACTTGAAAATATGCTGTAATAGTTCTTTGCCATTTTAGCATAATTCTAATACCAAAATACCTTTTTGACTTGGAAACAGAACTTTATTTCAAGTCTGGGTAATTCTGACATCACCCAACAGTTAGTACATCTTCTCATGGCTTTGCTGATAAGAAAGAAAAATACACAAAGGGATATCCTCTTTAATAGAGGCACCCCTCCTTTCCTCAAAATTCTCATTTAACATCTTAAATAGAAACGCATGCCTAATGGAACTTAGGATGGGGACACTGAAGCAATCTCTTTCTGTACCTACCAGTAGCAGGATGTTTAAAAGTTCATTACACAATGTATTGCAAGGAGAGGGCAATGCTCTGGGCTTGCAGGTAAACAAAATCCTCCTAAATCTCTCGGGATGAAAGTGACACTGGAACTAGAGCAGAGGACAGAACTATTTCATTTTTGTAGCTCTGAATGGAGGGAACATTTTTTGTAATCCTAAATGGAGGAGGACATTCTGCATAACTGAGAATATATCTTATATTTTTTCTCGTCTTGTTTATACAAAGTTAAAAATATTGAAGTATTGAAGATAAATCAAATGGCAAAATGGTTTATGTTTTTATATTAATATCTTATCAAAGGAGCACTCTTTCATATTCCCATATTAGTGATATATCCTATTATGGTGACAGGCTATGTCTTGGCTTACACAAAGTATTGTCTGATAAATAGATTTAATGCATAAATGTCTGTTTGGAACACGCGACAGCAAAATGGGGACAGATGTTTGGTTCTCTTTGGAGCTCATCAGCACAGTTCAACTGCTTTAGTTGTCAAATTGGTTCATCCCTCAGTCCAGACACAGAGAACTCAGTATTTTGATACTAACTAATACTAAGTGAAAAATGTGTAGCAGCTAACACACTCAAAAAAATTTAGCCTTCTGCTCAGAGAATATTTCTGAGCAGATCATGCTTTTGCTTATTTTATAGAACAAATGTGTTCAATTCACTCTTGAAATATGCTATTACATCTATTAATTAAATGTGCAGAAATAAAAATGTTTGGGTTTTTTTTTGGGGAGGGTGGCGGTCAAAACAGAGGGAGTGGGTGGTGAAGTCATAGTTGTCAAAATGCAAGCATTTTGTATGTGCAGGGGATAGGTCTGCTGTACATGCAGGCATGTCACCATTTCAAGTTTGATATATATGATGCTTTGGGGGAAAGAGCTTCTTACGTGGTGTGAGGTGAGAGGGAAAGAATACAAGCTGACTTTGCAGCTTTTCTCCGATGTATCAAGGAAAAACCTTCCTGCAGAGGTACTGGCACACAGCTTTCACTTTCTGAGTCTCTTGGGAATCCTTATGGTGCCCTTTCTCATCCGTCTCATTGTGCCCTTGGGAAAATTGTGGGTTTAGATGAGGTTATGCAAAAATTCTTGGTTGTCACTGACTTTTAAAAAATTTTATTTCCTAGAAATTGGAAAGATCTTGGGTCATCAGGGTCATTCTCCTGCAAGTGAAAGATTGCTCCCTACAGTTAGATTTCTTAAATTATTAATTGCTGCTAATTTATCTGATTAATTAGAATCTTTTACTTAAAATAAATTATTCAGATATTGTCATTATCTGACCAGCTTTGCAGGTGGCTATATAATATTCTGAAGAGTCTGTAGACTACTCTGAAGTATTACCTAAATGTCCCAGGAAGATAAATATTTACTGTGCTAGGTTTTGTAAAAACGCATACAGGAAAACATAGTCCTTTACACGATATCTTTATAGTCTAATTAAAGACAAGTGATTAAACCACACAGTAGGAGAGAAGAAAAGACTGATAACAGTGTAATTTGTGAAACTTCAGAGTATTGCTGCATGTGTGCTCTACTTATTCTGATTTACGGGTGTTTTAAATGAGTTTCCTTTCCTATCACATTTATGTAAACATTCTTGTCTCTCTTGCCTAAAGCCTTTCTGACTTCTTAAAGGTATCATGTTATATGCTTTCAGATGGAGAATTTGGTAATCAAATCTTATGGAATCTTGAAAAATATTTCAGTCCTTTTCCCTGAGACTTCCTTGAACCAGGTATTCCTACTTGATAATGTAGTGTATTTTTAGGAAGCAAGTAATCTACTTTTGACCTGTAGATAACAAAGTCATGACTCAAAATCCTTTGGAACCAATTACTTCCCTTGTTTTGTATCAAATCCTAGGCTTTCATTCTGTAAACATTCTAAGGGAACATATTTTTAAGCCAAATTTAACATTGACAAAAAGCATTTTCTCTGGAGAGGATGTTGTGTGGAGCTTTGTTAACCCTTGGTTTCAAAGCTATTTTGACTTTAAGTTATGGTTTAAAACAAATGATGGGATGTGTGCTTTTGGATGAACTCTCAAGACTTTCTGAAGTTCCGCTGCACGACTTTTACCATAAATCATTAGCTTCCCACTCCTGGTGTCAGAGTACAGCAACAGCTCTCTAGTGCCTACCTCCACCTAACCTTAAAATAGATCGTGCCTTCTGGCAAGGGACAGGAGCAAGAGTTTTACTAAAAGACTGTATTTAAGCACAATGGGTGAAGACCTGCTACAGTGTCACTGCTGAAGGGGAGGTGAGAATGTCACGAACATATTGAAGATCAGGGACAGCGAGTTTGATCTAAATAGTCTTTGTGTTTTTTGTTGAAGGGGAAGGATGTGCAGTTTTCATAGAAAGCTCCCCTTTCTTACCCTAATCTTTATTATTGACCTCCACTTCAAAGTCCAAATGCAGAAGAGGCAGAACAACTGGGCTGTTCAGCTGTAAGAGAAAATAGAAAACATGAAGCATGTAGTCACATTTGACAGTAGTGTTAATGGAAAATGTGGGGGAAAAAAAGGTCTTTTCTCTAGCAATAATAATATTTTGCTCTTGTTATGCAGTAAACAGTGTCTTTGAAAAAATCCCAAACACTTGATGTACACTATCATAGTTTTCTTCAGAGGTGAACAGAGAAACTATATTGTTTTATTATATCTCTTTAAAGGCCTTTTAAATTGTTTGAGCAACTTACATGTCAGGAAGGAGTGTAAAGATAGAATACCTAAATACAAAATGAGAATGTACAAAATTTTACATATTCTGTACTTAGAAAGCACACTGGCAAAGAAAAAAGAGCAGTAGCTAAGCATTCCTACATCACAGAAGCTACCCTGAGACCCCCAATGTTCAGAAAGAGCAGAAGCAGCCCCTGATGATGCTTGTTGTACAAAAGGGTAAGTAGCAGTTTTGAAAGATGAGGCAAAATATGTGAATTTTAAATCTAGGTATGATTATTGTCTCTGAACTGAGCATCATTATTTTGGGTGAGTGTATAGACAAATTAGTAGGTTTTTGGGGGTTTTTTAGGTAATATTTCCAGAATTCTATTGTGTCTTAGTTATATTAGCTTAAATAAACTGTCTGCTACCATTTGTTCTACTTCATGTCCTTGTCTTTTTTTTTTTAATTCTACAGACAACTGTTCCCTTGCTCTCTCATCCTTAGTAATATCAGATTTTACTTTTTCCCTCATCTTTGAAGGTTATAAGATTTACACATCAGGTCTCCACAACAGATTCCAGAAAACTAAATTGGTATGCTTATTTCTTACTTAATTTGTTTCATTCTAGAGGCCTAAGGGAATTTTAGCTTCGAGGTAACTTACTAATGTGAAGGTGTACTCTGAGAGAGAGGAGGTCTGGAAACAGACCTTGAGATGGCTCCAGAAAAGGCCTCAAGGCTGGTGTTGGTGCTCTCCAAGGAGGAAATGCAGCACACAAAGCAGTCTGATAATAGTGCCCTCTATGTCCCAATGTTTATAAAGAGGTGAAGCAGTTTTGGATTAACATAAGCTTTTTAAATGTCAGGACGCCTCTGCCTAACTCTGCTAAGCCTGTCTAAAAATAGATTGTGAAAGAAGATAAAGCAATATGTAGACTGTCATATGTTTTTGTCCTCTGTTTCTTTCTGGGTTTAACGTCAATAAATAATTATGGCTGAAGCCCTTGAAGTAAAAACTGCTTCACTCTGATAAATCTCCAAGATCACACAACAAGAATAGATGAAACAAACAGTATAATTTTATATACTATCAGATTTACTCAGATACACACAGTGTATGAGTTTTAGGAGGAATATATATAGCCACTTGTTTTCCCAGTATAACTTTATCAGGGCCTACATTGTTCCAGTGTTAGAATAGCCATAAAAAAAAGCACTTAAATACATCAACTCTGACACACTACGTGATTGCAGCATATACAGTCTGCAGCAAAGAGAGCCCTGTGTTGTAATTATTTTTTCTTTAATGTTCTCCTTTTTCAATACACCTATAGTATTTTACTTGTGAAAAACAGATTAGGATTTTCTCAAGTGTCAGAGGAATTGTGCACTGGAAGTCAAAATGAGCTGGGCACATAAGCAGCAGTAGTTGCTTTATTGACGTGTACCTTAAATATCTTTGCTTATGTCAAATGCTAAATTTATCCCCATTGAGAGCTAGATTGATGGGAAGTTGTCTGTTTAAATGAAACAGCTTTTTTTTTTTTTTTTAATTAGTCAAGTGTAAATATGTCCTAATTTCATGTATACATTTTGGTTTCTAAAATAATTGTACAGAATTAAACTTTTGCTTCTTAAAATGCATGTCATTGGCTTAACCTATGGAAACTGTTAGAACAATTAGTTGAAAAATAAGATTTTAAAAATTAAACAATTCATGTTTCAGAGTAAATTCTCTGAATACTCTTCTGGATCATTTACAAAAGGAAAATGAAATCCTTCAACAGGGCAGGACAAAGACTTTGCAGTAGTCCAATAACATTCAGTTCAATATCCTTTATTTTCATCATTTTTACTATGTATTTGAAATATTTTCTCTACACAAAAACATTTCTGATTATTTTCTTCAAAGGTACTTCCTTTCCATCCTGAAGGACCTTCATGTGAAAAAAGCTTTGGGTAAGAGACAGGGGGATTCCAGGATGCTGAAGGATCCTTTGTCTATGCTCTGCAGAAGTTCTCTCTCATCAGTTCTGCTTGCCCAGGCAGCAAGGGCTGCTAGGGTGTGATGTGTACTCTCCTCTCACCCTAAGCAGGAGTCAGAGTGCAGCCAGAGATCACAGTTGTGGAAAACACGAAAAAACCACCTCCACCTTCAGTGCAGGCTGCCCAGGGACACCTTCCATTCAGGCATTTGTGGTCTCCTTTAATTTAGCAGCCCACCATAATTAGGTGTCAGAATGTGCAGAAATTATCATTGAACACCTACCCACCTGGGAAAAAAAACCCCAAAACCAGACAAACAGGGGCATCTATAAAGGAAAGGAAGACAGAGAAGTGGTGCTAAGACAAATAGCCAGTTTGACCACAAAAACTTGGCCCATACATGAGTTATGCATTGATAGCTTATAGATCACAGAAGCAGATATGAGACTTTGCAAAAATTGCTCACTGGTCATTAGATCCTCCTTGCACTGTTCATGTTTTTTCCTGTGGTGCTAATGCTTTCAGTGCTAGAACTTATATATAGTTCTTATGAAATGACAGTATTGGAACCCCATTGAATTTGATTAGTTCAGAACATCTCTGGGCAGCTTGCAAATACCCTTTCAATTCACATTAGTATATTTCCAGTCTGAATTTTCTTTTAATTTTAAAAAGAGGACTTTTAAAAAGAACAAAAAGAAAGTTCGATGTTTCCTAAAGCAACATTCAAAGCAATTAAATGAAACCTTTTTAACAGCATGATATTTTTCATTTTCGCTATCACCTCCTTAGCCTTAAGTAAAAACCAAAAGAGACCTTTGAAAAATGATGATTTTTTATATTTAATAAGTGATCTTTTCATGTTTCTGCTGTTGTATGCTTTTGAGCTATCTAACAACTATGGATATATAGCTGGCAGAAGGGCAAACTTGTCTCATATCCTGTGAAGAGGTGACTACCTGAAGTGTGGGTATGAAAGAAAGTATAAGAATTCTCTGAAAGGTTTTACTACAGAGAATACAGGGCTGAGACCTTCATCTAACCCTGGATGCACATTATTCTTAATAATGCATATCCGCACATTTTTTGCAGACTTTAAGTAGTGGGCTTACTAAAACTGACAATATTTTACAGAACAGAAAAAAAAAATCATGTTTCCTGTATCATACACCGTTCTTTAATTTGTGACATATCACTTTCATCTCTTCTTCCTTTAACACCAGATTTGGTTTAATTAAATTTATGTCAAATGAACACATGAAATGAAAGGAAAATCAGAAAGCCTGTAAGTTGCCCATTAGTGAGTCAGTGACTGCACAGTGAAAGGCTTTTGAAGCCTGGCTTACTGCCAGAACAAGCTTGCAATGATGCTCAGAGACACCCATGATGCTTTGAAGGGAAGAACTTAGCTGACCTGAACCTGTTCTGTGGAATCAGTCCAAATCCTCATGGACTGGATGTAAAATCTATAATAAGTCTTCTGTCTTCAACCATTTACCTGTCAAGTGAAAAGAGGGTGTGAAACTACAATACATGCACATAATTAATTAGAATAAATCAGTCTTTGTTTAGTACACACTTTAAAAATTCACCACATTTGAATAATTTTTTAACCCAATAGCAATTTTTTCTCCTTTTTTTCTAAAGTGGATCTAGAAGTATTTAAAATATGAAATATCACTGCCTTACTTTCCATGCAGTGGAAGTAATGTGTGTTGATCATGAGTATGTCTGTCAGAACTCAGCCCTCTGGGATCCTGAATCTTTGCCAGATTTGACCCACTGATCATGTGAAGTGAAGCAGCACACAACTAATGTACTTGGTGGGTCTGGGTTGAAGGCAGTCAGCACTTTTCAGATGGGACACCGATGGCATGGTGTAGCTGCCCCCAGAGAGTAACTGGCTGGCACAGAAGAGACTGCTGGGAAGGTGCAGACTCCTAGGTCTATAACAATAAAGTCTGTCTTTAGGAAGAAAGTGTTGTGAAGCATGGTAGGCTACCTATTATTCTGTAAGATTTTGAGGTATAGCCCACAACGAAAATAGTTTGCATGGTCAGCTTAATCTGCTCCCAAATGTACAAGGAGAAGCAGGCTCATTTCAGAATAAAAGCCCCTGTACCAGCAGCTGGGTTGAATTCCTACTGAGCACTATGTATTTCATATTCCCTTTCTAAGCTCTTTCTATTATAAACAAAGCCTTATAAACAGGTTATGTGAGTTTAGACTATTTATTTAAATGTAATTATTTCCATGCTAGACAAATTTCAGATATCTATCACACATGATTTATACAATAGAATAGAATATAACGCTAAGTGATAATTTGGTAGGCTTAGTTGTCAGCAAGTAGTGAGACAAAGAATTCTCACAAGAATTATTTTTTTACTGACAGTCTGTATCCAGTTTAGCAGCTGCTAACTCTTGATCCATATCTCACACAAGATAACAAATTAGCTCCTGGAGTTTCAACCCCTCAAAATATCAATATTTGGTCAACTCATTTAAATCTGAATTTTCAATTACTGTAGCAGAATAATGCAATTTGTTTTTATCTTCTATTATTTTAAAGTTAGATAATTTTTTTTAATTCTCCAGACTGAAGGTTATAAAAGCATCTTTCATTATTAGGCAATGTAAATACCAATTTAGTTGTCACAAGAAAGTACAACTAATCACCTAACACTAATTTTAAAACCCTTCGGAATTGTGGTATTTCTTTGCACTTACTTTATTTCTTAGCACCTTGTGACTTGCTGCTGCAGGTCAGAGCCCATTCTTTTAGTCAGTCTGACTCAGTGAGATGTACACCTTCAAATGACATAGAGCTGCTGATCTCCAAACCAGTGCCTGCATTCTGTACATTTATGAACTACTGCTGGATCTGGAATAAGATAAAATTGAATAAAGACATACATCTCAATTGAAAATTTGAATACTTTTTAGACAGCAAATTTAGAATACTTACATGTGCTGGAAAGATGAAAGAATATTTACATTCCAGAAATTAAGTAGGTCGCACCAATATCAGATACTTTGGTTTTGGAGGACCCAATATATCATTGTTATGTGATAGCCTAAATTCAAATAATGGGTTTTTTAGTTTTCATTTTGACTGAGTCCTTGTAGCACCATATCTGTTACCTGACAGTAAGATATGTTTTGTGTGTCCCTCCCTACTTTACTCTTTTGAATGATAAATATAAATAATACTTGGCATACCTTTACTGTATTTCATTAACCTCTCACCAACCACACAGTTTTGGTTTTGGGGGATTATAATGTGCAAAGAATCTTCATTCCTTACTTGTGAGTTAATCTTTTCAATGTTTCTTGCTTTGCACATTCTATTTTGCTAAATAGGATTTTGTATAGTATATACAAAATAGGAATAGTATAAAGAGAAGGTATTTTCAATATTATTCTCCATAAAGTAAAATGACTTGGAAAAAAACCCAACCCAAGAATCTAAAGGTGCTAATAACTGCAACTGTGAGCTTATGATTTACGTTATAGAATGGCTGTAACACAAGGCTCCATGAAATGTACCTAAGAACTTTCTCTCACTGGTATTTAGCTTGATTCTAAAATCTTTGTCCCTTGCCAGTGTTCTAACTAATAAGATTTAAGAAATAGTTACAGTGCATTCAAGTTCCTGAGTTTTAAACCACAGGATGAGTTCAAAGGAAAAAACCAAAAATATTGAAGGTGTCTGAAGTCTGATGTCACCAGAAGAAATCAGGTTCATTGTTTTTATATTAATGAGAACCTTCACTCTTTACAAGTACAGCTGCTGCTTGTACTGAAAAAAACCCTGTCATAGTAATCCTTAAAAAAAGCATTTTTAAAAATGGAGTGTTTCACCAGAGAGAAGTTCTGGTGTGAATCAACTGTGGTTTATATCATAAGTGCTTGACATCAAGAGTGTGATAAAAATACTTTTGTCATGCGAAGTGTCAGTTTACTTTTTACATATGCAACTTCTAATTTTGCTGCACAGATTTACATAACCACTTCAAAAGTAGTTTATTTCCTGTGGGAGTGGTCCAAACCTCAAAAACCAACACGTAAGATAAGTTGCAGCAGAAGGTAGAAGAAGGCAGTAATAATTCAGGCTGTGCCACTGGCAAGAGATGCTTTCTATCCCACTGACTAGCCCACCCATCAGGCAAAAGGTGTGGCCAGACTAATTGAGATTTGGCTTAAGTCATAGAAATGTTTGAAGTTTCTTCAAGGATTTTAGATCAGAATTATTTTTTCCTTACCAGATGTAAAATACAAGCCTTTTAGCCGTGTTTTAGCTCTTCTAGTCTAGAGTTAATGGTAATTTTGTCAGTAAAATTAACTGTTTATTAGTTTTGTTTCAAGTATTAACAAATTAGGACAGCACTCGAGTAAAAAAATGCAAAAATTATCTACACTATTAGGAAAAAGGATGGAACTAACCCTGTGATTCTTTGCAGATATTTTCAGTAATATTGTCATTTTCAGTTAGAAATAACCAATTTTTTTTTATTCAGGTTTCTCTCACTCATAATTTGTAGTTTTTAAATGGAAATAGTCCCTAAAAAAGTTCTAACGTCTTTCTGTATTTCATTCTGTTTAAAAATATCACCTCCATACTGTGGATGACATTCCCAAGCTTGCTTACTAATTGTCTTCAGAACCATCCTACTTCCTTTTGGAAAAAAAATAAACACAGGGAAATTATAGGAATACAATTTGATTAGAATTTCTGTGAAAAAGCCATGCTTGTAGAAAAGAGAATATAAACCTCTGAATCAAGAACAGCCTAACCATAGTATATCACCACCTGCCAGATGAAGGAGAAAGACCCTCCTTCACTTAAAATTCATCTCTCACATAAACATCATGGATTTTCAGAACTGACTGACATCTTGACTTGAGGAATCATCCAAATCTCACTTTTTTTCCATTTTATAGCTGCAGCTTTATTTTTTCCTGAGTAAATTACTGCTCTGCTGATTTATAGTATAACAGAATAAATTCAGCAAGCTGATAAATGCATGCAGAATATTCTCAGTTAATTTTACTCATTTTTTCTTTTTGTTTTTTTTTTTTTCAGTTATGTTTTCACAGCTTAACTTGTTACAATGGGACAGCTGCGTTTTAACAGCCTGGTTAAAACTGAATGTTTTGATGAAAATAAGGATTAGAAAGCTACCTAATTCCATCCAATCCACCCTTGCAAGGCAGGGAATCTTACTGATATTAAAATCAATTGATGTCTCAAACCCTTTTAGATCTACACATTAATTTTCAGACCTACAATATGCTTTAAAGGAAGAAATTTTATCATTGCAAATCAACAAAATAGCTGCTAAAAATGCATTCATTTTTTAATAACCTGAATTAGAGAAGGGACCATTACTACAAAAGACTGCATGCATATTTTTGATTATTAGAGAGAAACTTCTCATAAAATCTTTTAGTAAAGCTAGCAAGGGAATCAAAGTCTTTTAGAGTATATTTGTTTTATAGGCATTTTTGGGGTTTTTTCAATGATGTCCTTTAAGGTATGAAGAATCATGAATTAGGATGAAAAAAACCACCAATTTTGCTGAAATTAAACCCTCTCCTGCATAATGTAGTTTCTCTGGCTTTCTACAGGAATTAAATAATGACATCACCTAACACTGACATTCAAAATACTTTCAGATACATTTTATGGATCAAGAAGCATCTCCGTTGGTGAATCTTGTCTTCATAAATTCCCTACTTCCATTAAACATTCTTTGAGATGGAATTACAAACTGAAATAAACATTTTCTTCTTCAACAAAAAATATTTTGAAGCTTTTAGTCAATTTATGGCTTACAGAAGAAGCTCTGTAACTATGTTTATACACTTCACAATGTTCCTGAAACAGCTGCTGCCTCAGTTTATAGTACGTGATGAAAGAAGCATCTTTTGGTACGCGTTGTTCTTTAACACCGAGCTTTTGCAACAGAAGTACCTTACAAATATGAAATTTAGCAGGAGAGGGAAGAGTCCTCAGCTCATTAATTTTCTTTGCAAAGCACCTAAAAGGCTGCTTAGTTTAGAAAATGTTGTTGTCTGGGTTAGAAGAAGTAGTAAGCGATGTGTCTCCAGAGAGAGAGAGAGAGAGAGAGAGAGAAAGAAAGAGAGAGCATTACATGTTGGTTAAGAACAAGCAGTGAATTTATGTCTCTGCTTTTACATACACTATTTAATATCAATGAGATGAGGAAGGTAAATCTGCCAGTGCAATCACTTGAGAGTTTGCAAGTCAGTTGTCATGTTTCAACATACTAAACACATAAGGGAAATGTAGTAGGAAGAATACATTCCTTGTACTGAAAAATTGAAGTTTATGACTGCTTATGCATAGTTAAATGCCTGCAATTGCTATTTTCTGTGAAGAACTCTAGAAAACATCAAAAAAAAGAAGAAAAAAATGATCCAAGGTAACTTGAGTGGTGGTAAAATTTTGTCTTTCTGTGCTGTTTTTGTCATCTGCTTCTATCTGGTGTTCTATATGAACACATATTTTTACATATATTTCATGTGTGAGCCTTGGCATTTTAGCCCTCTCCTGCAGAGGCCCCTTAGTACCATATGCTTCTGTTTTTCTTCATTGCGTGATGTGATCTCTTCTGACTGTTACATGCACGTGAAAGGACAGTGGGCTTTTGGGGGAGAAGAAGCCATGCTTTAAGAGAGCACACGTCAGTTGCTTTTCAGTCATTTGGAGCTGATTGGATCTGACAAGTGTTGTAGCTACTCATCGTAATGGATGTCTCTGCTTTAGCAGAGGAGAGGTGAAAAGGATGTAATTCCCAGTGGAAGAAGGCAACATGAACTATTATTTAATTACAGGCTAATATAAAAAACCCTAGTAATCCCTTGTTGGTTTCCAGACTTGTCTCTTCCTTTCTCTACAAGGCCACAATCGGGGCTTTTAATGCAGCACTGACAACTATGCCAGTTAGAAAAATAGCTCATAAAAGATGTAATATGCTCATTCCTTTCTTTTTTGAAGCACAAAGTTCTGCATAACATGCAATCAATTCTTGAAATCTAGAAATCACTCACGTTTTTATCCTTTGTTTTTCTTAATGCACAGCTTGAAATAACAGTTCCATGTTAGATGGCAACTTTGTTTCAGATTTGAAGGCTGCTTACTTTTTCATCAGGAAAGCTTGATTACTTCTCTGACTGAATGCCTGCAACTTATTTTGATACAGTTAAAACACCTGGCTCTGTTCTCTGTGAATCTGAGTTTCACAGGTTTTTTTCTCATCTAGAGAAAAAGAAAACCTTTATTTGTTATGTCTGCCTTGGAAATAGAAGGCTTGCCATCCTTTGCTTCATCTTCATTACGTGCTTCATGTGTGCCTGGGTAGTAAAAGACAGCAGTGTCCAAAGTGATCTTCAGGCTTAAACACTGCAAATACAGTTAAGATTTTACACTCATAATTAAATGGGAACTACAAATGAGATTCCATAACATAGAGAAAATTGAAAAAAGCCCAAATAAACAAGTAAGTAATAAAATCCCCAAGACCTCAACAAACAAATAACATCCCTGCAATCCTTGCTAGTTACCATCCAAGGTAAATGCACTGTACTCTAAGTTTGGATCCTTACTTGCCAAAATGGTTTTCAGTCACAGATGCACATTCCTATATATTGCTGGGTTTAGTCATATTTATTGCTATGTTTTATTTTTCCTTTAACTAGTGTAAGGACAACAGAAGGGGTTCTGCTTAAGCTAGCATTAGCATATGAGTATTAAAATGATACCAAAACAACATAACCCTAAGATTTATCTCTACACACAAAATTTTAAAAGTCTTACCATAAGACAAATCAGAATTAAATAAATAAATCCCTTATGGAACAAAAAAGAAAAAAAAAATACTCTTCCTGTATAAATGGTCCTTTATTTCACAAGCTGCTGCACAGGAAAATTTCTATGTAGGAATTTATTAAATGTCTCAATATAAGTGGCTAGATTCTCACTCTGGGTACAATCTGCAAAAAAACAATACCATACCAGTTAATTATTGTGTTTGCACAATTTTCAGATACAGTACTTCACAAAATATACAACATTCACCACACACTTATGTACTCACTCACTTATTTTAAATAGAAGTTACATTTCATTTAAATAAAAATGTCAGATTTTTAAAAAAATAACTTTATTAAGCCACTTTAAGGTGACAGGGAAAATTCACTATTGAGTATCTGCCACATAAAAGACCTCTAAAAGTCAATGGAGATCAAGTGTTATGCATCTCTTCCTGGTGTTACACTGCCTCAGATCTTCCAGTTGTGCATTTCATGATGCATTTTTTTTACCACCTACATGTAATAGAGCCTGAGATATGTGGATTTTTTTTTTGTTTTAAAATCCAATTCACAGAAATAGCTCTATGAACCAATTGCATGAATATTTTGCCATGTAATGGTTTTTTACTATCCTTCATTCACTAAATGATCCACATTTCTCTGTTATTTTGAAATTTTAAGAAGTAGAAAGCTTCTCTCCATTCTAGTCCATTTCTTTTTGAACTTCAGGCATTTTTGAGTTGGCATAATGTCTTCCTGTATGTACTCCAAGGAGTGATACAAAGAGTGATCCATACATGTGCTGTCAATTGATACCAAATATTCAGTGTAAATGGTTGGCTGCTGTGGAGTATCTCCTAAACCTTTCTGCATCTGAAAATATTCCTTGAGAAGATTCAAATCTAGCACAAATTTTATCAACAGACACAACTTTCCCCCCTAAATTAAAGTTCATTGAATACATGAATGCCATTCTGAGTGCCCATTTCAAACAGAGATACAAAAAGAGGGGCAGTTTGTATTAGAAAACCTGACCAGGAAGAAGTATTCTCTGCCCATTTGAAAACTAGGTTGAAGCTCCCTTGAGAGTGAATCAACAACCAGAGGAAACAGAAGAGCTCAGACTTTGTCGGATGCTTGTCTTGTGTCAAGAATAAAATACAAGGATGATCTGTCAGCAGCAAAAGGGTAAGGAAATCAGGGGAACCAAAGAGGCAAGGATGAACTTTGCACAGCAGGAAAAAAAAAGAAGTTGAAAACAAAGTATTTGGAAAGAACAAGGTGTAATTCACATATATTTCCAGGTTGTTGATTTCAACTCTCTATTTCTGCTTTTAGGCAACATCCATGTTCTGAGGGAGTGTGAGCAAAAGAACAAGGAGAGGCTGATCTACTTTCAATGAAACAAACCTTATTTTGAACATTAATGACAGCAATTTATTCCTCCTCAATCAGGATGAATAATAGCAATGGCTAACTGGTTTTTAAGGCACTGAACAAAAAGACGAAAAATGACAGAAATAAAATTGCAGGTTCTTTGTCATGCATAACATAGGGAAACAGCACACCTCATAGTCTGGGAAGCAGAACCGCAGTGCCAGGCCCAAAGCCACATCTCAGGGGACTCAGTGGCTCTCAGCTGGCTTTTGGGGAAAACGGAAGGAAGAAGCACAAGTTTATCAGCATCCAATTTGTCATGAAGGCATGTCCCTGAAGGTCAGTTCTTGAGGGCGGGATGTGAAAAGTATTCCCTGCAGGTACATCCCTCAATTGATATTGCTTATGTTTTCTTGGCTGCCTACTGTCTGGCAGATAATTTAAATATGCCTATGGCTGCTTTAGCCCTGAGCTGCAGGCATGGCAGATGAGAATAGTTTGGCCAGGCTCCTCTGGGTGCACTGCCTTTGTCAAAGGAATTGCACCCTGCTTTTCCATGATAGTACATCCTCAGTGTCCTCTGCAGCACACACCATACGGTGCTGCTTACATGGGAGGAAACATAAGGATGGACAATATTTTGCACTTCTTCCTACCATTTTGGACAGATGGCAAGTGTTTATGCCTTTCCACGTGGCTGCACACTGGACAAGATGATCAAGACAGATGATTTATAATGGAGCTCACTGGAGATCAAATTTGGTCTACAGTGGCTTAATTTCACTGGAATGCCCATAAATTGAGGCTGTTCTTCATGGCTGGCTAACAGGATCCCTTTGAAACAGCTTTGAGCCAGCCACCATAGAGAATACATAGATTACAGACATACCTCTTATTGTGAGGGACTTTGAACATTTCAGAGCTGCTTACCTATTCATAAAATTAGAGTTGTGTGTGGATTACTGCTGCTTTTCTTTTTCCTTCGCTGCCAGTTGTCCAAAAATATTAAACATATAATGTATTAGGCAGCAGGGCTTGACTGTGCCAAGGAACAGGAGAAAAGGAGCACTGAGGACAGTGATGGGAGGGGAAAGGATCCTGTCAGCTCTGGAGAGAAAGCATGACATAAACCAACCTTTTCTCAGAAAAGCTGGACAGCCTGGTATAATCTCTGAAAACCATAGTAGAAAGTATGCAATTGAAGGCTGAAGGCTCAAGCACAAATCCAGAAAAAAACCCTTTGAGATTACCAAATGCTCTTCTAAATCATGAAGCAGGGGGTCCTTTCCTCATTTGTGGGTCCACTCACAATCCAAACAAATCTGAAACCATTACAATGCATGGCAGTTGGTCAACAGTGTGGAAAAACCTCATTTACTGACTGGCCAGACAGTTTTAAAACCTTCAGATTTTTCTAAGTCTAGGTTATTAACTGTCTGACTGTAATCACATCTTCACCATAGGGAGCTTCAAAAGCTTTTCATTTGCATTGAATCAGTTGCCTTCCTCCCTGTCTTTTTCCCTCTGGAAATAAGCTTAAATAATTCAACAAAATGCACACATGGCTAGTGATTATTGAACCATTCTGAACCACTCAAGGCAAATAGACCATTAGGTAGCAGGAATTAAAACTTTCCTTGCAGTCATTGGGAGAAAGATGTATACATATGTAAGCATAACCCTTGTCTCTCTCACAAGTGAACGTGTGTGTGTGTGTGTGTGTGTGTGTATGTGTGTGTGTGTGTGTGTGTGCCAGAGGATGTGCAGAGGGATACTTAGAAATATTTCCTTCTCACAGTGACCTTGTGACCGTCCAAAAAAAGTTTTTGAAGCAATGTTCAGAGTCTATGTCATAGATGAGCCACGGCAGTTTACGGTGGGTAGAGTGGGCAATTTCGAAGGTAACAAAAAATTCTTTCTTGTAGCACTACATCTTTTAACTCTGATAGGGAATGACATTTTTTTTATGCTGTAAGTTTGTCTGAAGACATCCTAGGATGCTGGTAATTAATTCTTTAAGCTATGTTCACAAATGTTTGTATCCCTTTACCAATGTCACATATGGAAAAACACACACACAAAAAGGGTAAAACAATTTTATGTGTTTAATTAGTTATTTATTTTTAATTTGGTTAAATTTAATTTTTTTTGATGTTTTTAATGGATAACATAATTTAATTTATCAAATTGAACTTTTTAGGGCAACTAAAAAGTAGAAGTAGCAGGACAACCTCAGCCCAAAACAAAAGAAGACAGCTTTTCACTACATAAAAAGTCATAGTTGAACCCAATATTTCTAGATTGAGTGTGTTACTCAGCCTTTGGCTTTCCTCAATTTCAGTACAGGTTCTGTACTGAAAAAAACCTGTGTTAGAAGCATCCATATGTCAATGACTACTAGAAGAGATGAGAAGAAACAAATAAACAAATCTAGCTTAAAAAAAACCTCAAAAAATTAGTTTCTGTGATAATATCAAACTTTAGAGTAGTTAATAGGAAAAGGAGGGGAATGTCATAAAGCACCTGATAACACTAAAATTACATTTGTGCCTAGTTACAGCTTTTTATTTAGGAAAAGACAAGCCAGTACACAGTGACACAAAACTATCCCTGTGTTCTAAGGACAAACAGTACAGTTGTTCCCTAGTTGCATGTCATTCTGACATCTGTTATATGGGCACATATATGGTGAAAATTGATAAAGAAGTAATGTCCAGAAACACATTGCATAAGGTCAAATCTGATTAGCATCCCTCCCTGTCATGTGAACTGGAACAGAAATGTTTGATGTATAAATACTGAAATCCAGGCAAAACTTCTTGGCACAATTCCGCTTCTCCATTATAAAGAGAGACATATATATACATATACATATGCATACATACATTCATATATATACACATATACACCACTAGTTATGTTGGTATTTCAGTTAAGGTTTTTCCCTGTACTAAAGACTCAGACACCTCAGTAACTGGCAGACCCCCAGCTGAATAAACAGGTCTTTCCTTCTCACCATTTAGGAAAGAGAAATTAAACTGTGAAGGCCATGACCCAAGAATACTGCCCTCCAATCATTACTTTTCTAAATAGAAATGCACTATCACTTGTGATATCAGAATCTGGAAAGAAAAGTAAGACCGGGAGCCCATAATGCTTTTTGCAGGTAGGTGTCTATTTTGTGTGTTGAATTTTTTATAAAATTTAGCTATGGCTATGAATATTAGCATATTATAATTGAAATCATAGGAAACAATTTGCGTCATGTCCCTTTTAACTTTAAAAAGTGTTGTACTCCTGGGCATGTTAAATTAATTGCTTATCTACTTCTGTTGAACAATGCTGCTTGCTGATGACTAGAAATAAATCCTGTAATAATAATCTTCAAGCACCACTTATATTTGATTGATGTGTGGCATACATCCAAGATGCTCTCGCCTGAGTGTCTTCATGGATGAGATTCCTTCATAAGAGTGGTTGCTCTGCAAAGCAGTTCAATGCAATGTGATTTTAAAATGCTTTTAAAGTGCACTTTACCAGCCTATTGAGGATCAGTCTAAAATAATTATCAGTAGCCTGGACTCACTGTGGCTCCAGTATAGCAAGGGAAAGGAAATTCAGACGAGAAAAAGAGATATGACAGAGTAACAACCCTGTGTTGCTGTGGTAAATAAAAATCACACTGATTGTATTGTATCAAGACTGTATTTCATCACTGCCAGTTTGCTGGCCTTTCAGAGCTACGGCTATCATATGAAATGATGGTGGAAAATAATTAATATTTATATTATGTTTAAAATCATGAGAAACACTGTTGTTCTATAGACATTTCTGGAATAGAATTTTTTAGATTGTAGTGTAAAAAAAGAATCATCCCAATATGTAGAAATATCCCTGCTGAATAGGAGAATGGAATAAAAAAAGGGAATCACAGTTTTATGTTCAAATTGTTGCAAGTCTATATTAGCAGAAGTTAGGACATGGCAACAAGAATTTACTGTCACACTGAAAATCAAAATATGGACTCCAGGAGTGCCATCTCTCACAGTTTAGGCTTCAGCATTTGCTGTGCTGATATTCTGCTTGTCCTGTGAGAACTAGGTGACCTAAGTGAATTCAAGAGAGTTGATTTTCCCTTTGTAATTTTCTTCTGAGAAAACTTTTTCCTTCGTGTCTGTGTGTAGTGTTATTTTTAATTCCTGCTATGACCGTCCTCTGAGGCAGGGTAGCTCAGGTTCCTCTTAATGCATCCCTGGGGTGAATTAAAGTGAAAAAAACTGAGTGAAAGTGTAGTAGAGAGGAGTCATGCAGCCATTTTGATTCCTTTCTGTAAACGTGTAAAGTGTCACATAGAAAATATATGAGGGAAAGACAGAAAAAAGAGAGATAAAAGTAAATAATGGAAAAGAAAGGTATCACAACCCATGAATCCAGCAGCTTGATTGTTG
Source organism: Leucosticte australis (assembly GCA_025504685.1). Lineage (NCBI taxonomy): Eukaryota > Metazoa > Chordata > Aves > Passeriformes > Fringillidae > Leucosticte > Leucosticte australis. Next base: position 7,781,097 of record JANIJU010000003.1, on the reverse strand, counting down.
CAATTTTAATGTCTGTGATCAGAGTAAATGCTGAAGTCTTGATCTTCTGCATGTGGGAGCCCACAAAACAAACAGTTTTTCAGGTTATATACATTTAAGTTAGCATGGAAATGCCTGGATCCCTCCCTATGTGGGAAATTCTTCGTTGTGCTCTAGCTCTAGGGTCTTTAGAGGGCCTTGACCTTCTCTAGGTATGTGCCCACAGTTTGACCCTGCTGCCCTGCTGAGCAGATGTGCCTTACCATGAGAACAGGAGAGTGGGCATTAAAAAAGCACTGCTCCGCATGTGGAGGATCTGCTTCTCACTATCCTTTCCCCTTGTTTGGTCTGCAAACAGTTTGTTTAAGATCTAGCTTTCCCAATTGTCCTGGGCTCAATCAATCACAGAGCAACCTAGGCAATTTTCAGGTTGCCACACCTCCCAGGCATCACATCTAGTGTCTCATTTCACCTCTACTCTGCCCCCCAAACTTTTTCATTTGTCCAGTCAACTAGAACTTAAGTGGAATTTAAGTGGAATGAGATTCAACCAGTACTACAGTATGGAATATAGAATCCCAATATTGTCGATTAGGGCGTGCCTGGGCTCGTCCGGCCTTGGTTGCACTGGAGCTATAAGTATCTGCTGGGGATATTCCACCTCAGAGACACCCTTAGCTCACTGGCAATTCCAGCTAGGCTCTCAGAGTCCATGCAGAGTAGAAGCTCAGTTTACCTCCTGTGGAAAAGGTCCAGGCGATGGTGAAGAGAAAGAGAGCGGTTCTGCCGGAGAGTTATATCCAGAGTTTATTCCACGGTGTTACAATTCTGAATCTTAGTAACAATCTCCAACAGACCCCGACCGCATGGTTCCAAAGCCTTTTTAAACCCACAGGGAGGGGGAGGGGAGAGGATAGGTGAGCCACCAACCAGGTGGGAGGGGGAGGGTCTCAGGGGACAATGACACTTGGACAGGCCAATGACCCCAGGTCTGAGGAGCATCTTTGAACTTCTGCCAATCACACGACACCCTTAACTGGAATGTGGAAACTGATAGACAGCAGTTAAAAAGAAGGCAAGGGGGCAGGGGGAGGGGAAGGAAGTTGGCACACCTGAGAGACAGGATCACACCACAACACTACAGCACATGGACAAAATTCACAGCCCTAAAACTATTTGGTATCTGCACTGAGTTTAGGGTAACTAAACTTCAAGGTTAAGCTGACCTAAAGCCTAGGAGTACACTGGGTCTAAGGAGATGCAGCTAGTGCATGCACAGCTCTCACCAAGTTCTAGAAGCTGTTGTGAGTTTTATCTCCTTCAGTTTTGATGAGGTTGTTTGATGTAGAAGCAGAATTTGGCTCCCATTGTTTATCTCATGAAGCTGTCTGCCAAAAGAAATGGCTGAAACTGTATGCTGCTAATAACAATGCTTCAAAATTTCACACTAAACTCTACAAAAGCCCAAAGTTTTGAATCTCACAAAAAATCAATTGATTTCTCTTAATCTCATCACTTCCCATTTTTGCATTTCTTTGTGAGAAATAGAACATTCTATTTAATTAAAAAATAAAAAAGGAGAGAATCTAAAGTAGTTTTACAGAACAAAGAGGCTCACCTGGACTTAAGTGTGAATCCAAATTGCAACATACTAATATTCAGCTTAGATTAGTCAGGAGTATGTGCCCTGTTGTGAGTAACTGGTCAATTTTACATTTCCTGTCAAGATTATGAAATGGAATTATACCTTGGGCGCTGATAGCTGGGATTTTCCATTGCTAATTAGTAATGGAAGTTTTTAATCCCAACCTGTTTTGTCATGGTGTTCATATTATGCAGGCCCACAGATTTTGCTGCAGTCAGCAGTTTGACACGGTACCTGTAGCTCTGCTAAGACAGAAGAATAACATGCATCTCTACTCTGGTATGGATGCAATGTGATTTCAGGAAGCAGTATCCAGCCATTCACAAATAAATTTTTCTGAATCGCGCTCTTGCTTTTTATAGGGCTCCAACCTCTGGTCATTAGGCAACATTCAAAATTCAGGCATTTATCTAAGATGCAAGTGTTGGACCTCTGGAAACAAACAATGATATCAGAATCCTAACTCTGTTTTCCTTACCTCTCTAAATTCAAGGCAAACCTTCCACCACCTGCAAGGTATGAAGTAGTTCTAATTTCCAAGACTGTTAGAGAAAAAAAAATATTAATTTTCCAGATGCAAGAATTGGGAGGCAGCTTCTGGAATGTTTAGACTTTCTATATCATTCTCTGCTTACTCAGACTCATTTTGGGGGTCTGCTTTACTCCATTTTAGAAAGAAGGTTTTAATCAGATGGTATGTTAGGCCCAGTTGATTAATTACTCTGTTATTGAGGCAGGATTGTACAGGGTTTAATGCTAAGAATCATCTTCCCTAGTCCTATCTCCTGCCATCATCTGTCAGATTATGCTTCATTACTAGTCCATTCATTTTCCAGACTGCTCAGACAAATAAGGAGTGTGGTTGTCAAAAAAGTGCTTTTCATTTTTGCCAATTATGGAATAAAGAATTAACAAAAGATGATAATTTTGCCTCCTCTATGATATGGTATTAAAAGAGACAGCTCCTGCAATTCCCACTCAGAAACAATTCCATAGAGAGCATAAATTAATACACTAAGATTTGGTAGATCCTTGGTGGCCTTAGAAAAGTGTATGAAGAAAAGTGAGGGTGGTTGTTTGGTTTTTTTTTTTGAATTTGTCTAACCCTGTTTCATCAGTAAATATTGTTGGGTGAAGAGTTGCAGTATCTCATCCAGAAATGCAGAAGTTTTGTTGTCACACATTCAAATTATGGTAACAGAATCATGTCAAAATTGTGAAGAAAATTCTGCTTCTATTTGCCATAACAACAACAAAAAAAAATTACTACCCTTACAGAACAAGGATAGTTTATTAAAAGTCCTTATTTTAAATACTTCTAAGTGTATTTTGTTGTCTTTGTATTTTCTTCTTACTGTCTCATTTCTTCAGATATCTGCTGAAGGATGGTTATTATTAATGCAAGTATTTCCTGAAAGAATGTTTAGATTATGAAGTTTCAATAATTGTAATAAAATTGTTGATTTTTTTCTGTTTCTAGCACACAACACAGCAATATTGTAAGCTAAAGAATCTACATTATTGCGATTCATAAAGAAATAGATGTGTTTTCCTTCAGATAGTTTTCTGCTTGACTGCCTGTTTTCCAACAGCATATATCTTGATATGAAGAATAATACTAATGCTAAAGAAAAGCAGGCTATTTGTTCATGTTAAAGAAAAATTCAGTTGGAAATAATTATCACAGAGAACATTAGGCTCCCTTTACTGCCTGTCTGCTTCTTGATTCTGAACATAAAAGCTAGAAAATTGAATGTTCTCTTTGTAGAGATGAGATTTCAAAATTGCAAGCCTAGCACACTTGAAAGGGTTGAGCATCTGAAAGTCCTGTTTACCTCAGATGTTTTGTTCTGATATCTCAGTCTCACCTGAGACTGAATTTTAAATATTGCAAGAATAACCAAACTGTAATTTAGTTATCAAAATCATATCAGAACACAAAGCCAGCCAGGTGACAGAAGGGTAATCACAGTTATCTGGATTGTTCCAATTTTGGAACAATTTTTCCTTTTTAGTTTCACAACTATATTGTTTTTATGAACAGGGGGATTTCAGAAAGAAAAATTAGCACTTCCCAATATTCCTTAAAGGAAAATTTCATTAATAATTAAAAATTCTGGGTTTAGACTCTTTCTTTGCTCAGCATTTTGCCACAAAAGGCAATAAAATTAATTTACTTTATATTATCTTCTTAAATGTATTTTATTTTTCAATTTTGTTCAAACTTTCTAAATTAGGAAAATATGGCAGCAGGAAACACGGCATTAAATTTCCTTTTTACAATATTTGAAATCTTGGTTTTCCAAAGTGTTTTGGTTGGGTGGGTTTTCCTGGACAAGATCTTCACAATTTTAAAAGATAGCAAGTATTTGAGTGCAGATTTTCTTCCCTTGTACCTCCTGGCCTTTGCTGTCTGAATTGTAGCATTAACAGCACAGAGAAAGTAGTTTGAGGTATTTAAGTAGACAAAACCATGCAATATATGGTTATGAAGGAAACAATAGAGGGCCAAAGGCGCTGGGAAGGAGTGATGGGAGATCAGTTTTCTATGTAAGGACTACCTGAGAAAGAGGAGAGATGTGCTGGTGAGATTCCCACAGGGCAACATTTCACAAAGAAATACATGATCAAATTTGTCAAAAGCAATTGAACAACTATGGATGAAGACAGACTAGACATCCCAAGGGAGAAAAAGACCTTGACAAAAGGAAACATAGCAAAATGCCTGAGTGCGGGCATGATGAGAAGTCCAGAAAGGGTCTTTAATGGGAGAGTGGACCTTCCTGATTGCAACAGATGAATAGGTGCAGTAACCAGGGAGAGAAAGCAAAGAAGCAACAAAGGGCAAGAGAATGAAAAAAGAGAACGCAGTTATTACAGGGCAAATGAAAAAGAAAGTAAGGAGCAATAAAGGGAGCAATCTCTGATCACTTAGGGCTTGATGTGCTGTTCTTCTGGAGCCATTCATGTCTTGCACAAGACAGAGACATTGTCTGAAGATATGGAACTGCTAGTTATGGAGTTGGTATCTTCAGGAAAAATCAGAAGAGGAAGATGAATCATGGATATAAATTCTGTAATAAGTTATTGTGCCTGAGGCAGACAGGATGAATCAGGACAATCATCAGGGACTTGTTATTTTATGACGTTCCATAGTAATAGAGCCCCACAAGAAAAAATAGCACCACCTTAATTTTTATGGCCTTTGGATAAACAGAAAAGAGCTCTAATGTCTGCTTCATTCATGCCAATGCATTCATCAAAAGTGAGTATTGTGGGTATTAATGCTGAAAACTTGGCAGAGGAACACACTGTGTGCCTCTGCCACAAGAGTGAGAAAAATGCAACAGGTTAGATAGGACTGGCACCAGGAATGGTTAGAAATTATTTTTTCGTCATTTTCTGTGCAGACCCCACTAAAATTGGTGATGCTCCCATGCGCAGCTCACATTTATATGTCCAGTAATTGTGACTGGACAATATGTTCTTTTGTCTCAGAAGCTCCTTCAGAACAGCAGAAAGGAGCTCTTTCCTTTCCACTCCATCCTACAGACACTCAGGCTTCATCTTTCATGCTTTCTTCTTAACAAAGGGAATCTAGGCCATTCTTTAATGGCATTAGAAAAGCAGATGAACAAACAAAACCAATGAGAATTCCTCTTTTACTTCTTTAATAGCTAAAAAATAGAAAAAGTTTTATAACAGGATCAGGCACTTCTATACCTTCCAGATTATTTGTGGCCAAGACTGTTTTCCATAAATATGCATCTAATTCATTGTTCAGCACAGAAAATACTAGAATTTCTATGATTTAGCAACAGTGAAAACTCCAAAGAACACTTCAAATTATTGTGAATATAATAATTTGTATAATAAATATTTGTGTTCATTTGGCATGATGTGGGTGCAAATTATTATATCTGTTTATATGGCACAATGGGTACAAAATCAGTGATCCAGAATATGGGGTATCTTGACAATATATTGGGTGCCTGATTTTTCATTTGGCATTTATTTTCATCTTGTACCTGTTTAGCAGTTAGGTTCTTTTACCTCTTCATTATAATCTCCACACCTTTTTAATGTATCTTTTACTGCTCCATTCATTGACTGTAACTCGGCATCAAGCCAGAACTGGGTTAAATATATACTAGTTGGAAAGCATTTCCATAAATATGTCACACAACAAGGTTTCCATCCTGATTGCATTTAACTTGAAGACATAATAATAGCAACCAAACAGTGAACACAGCATAATGTCCCTTCCAAAAGAAATGAGTATGCAATTGTTTCTTTCAGATTCACCATACAAGCAGTGAATACAGATCATTCTAAATGGTGAATTTCAAAGAATTTTATTATCATCTCTGGAAGTACCATTTCACAAAACTGAAATTTATGTCATTAAAAATATCTTTCTTCCCAAGCCAGTTTTTTGTTTCTATATACAGCTGTATGAACCAGAGCAATTGCAACTGAAAAAAAAAACCTATAAAATAATTGGTAAAGTAATTCAAAATAGCAGTCATAGTAGCCAAGGAATTCTACAGATTGAGAAAATTGGGTTAGAAAGACAGAGAAAGTTTGCATAAATGAAAATAAGAGTGTTTATAGAAACACACAGGAATTTCTTCCTAGTCTTTGTTTAGAAGAAGGGATTATGTTTGTTTGTTTTCTGAAGAAAATTGATAGAATTTTAGGAAGAACAGAAGAGAAAAAGTTAACCTGGTTATAGGAAGGGCTGCACAAGAGTGACTCAAAAAGGAAAAGAGGGTCTAGTGAAAAATATTTTCATATTCACTTGAAGCTACACAGAGTGCTTGCAAATGTCAGTCACTAACTGTACATATAAACAGCACATTTGGAGATAGAGTCCCATACTAGCTCATATTCTTTCCTCTGATCAGAAACACCTTTTGTTCCACATGAGTTTGCATTTCAGTGAGGATACAGAATATTTAAAACTTATTAACAATCCTGCAAAGCTATTTAAATGAAAGCATTATTAAGCCATTCTTTAACACAAGGATGACATAGGAGACAAATCAGATGAGCACTTAATGGCTTCAATACTACTACAAACTATTTGGTGAGACTAATGTTGCTATATTGACTCTACACAGGTTTTTTTAATGATACAAGTGCAGCTTTAATAGGCAATTTTATTAGCAGAAGAGAATTTTCTCACTGTAAAAAAAACCCCAACAAATGTCTTCCTTTTGCCAACCACAGTACTTTTCTTTTTCCTTAAAACTACATGAAGGTCTGTGTTTTGCTACTCATCTCCCACAGAAAAATTTAAGATTCTCTGCCTATTCAGAGTTATATCATTAGAAATTCAGTAACCACAGATGAAATAAAAACCATAGTGCAGTAATGATGTTATCAAATCACAAAGTTTTTCTTTAAGAAATCTCTTCAAGCTTAGTGAAGAAACTTGGAAAGTAATCCTAATCACTGGGGATTTTTTTCAAAGACATTTCCTCACTCAGATAATGGCAAAAATCTCAAATTGCTAACCAAGGCAAAGACAAGCACTGTAGTCTTTCACAGGTGCTTCATTTTAAGGTCCTACATATACAGATGATTCTGAAAGTATCTCGGTTGAAAAAGGAAGATAGTGTATATGTGAAATAGACACATTTATGGCATTTAAATGTCCCTTATTTCTGAAACATTGAATACAGATTGTGAGTGCTAATAATGCAATTTAACTTGTGTGTTTATGTGAATGCACAAAATACACAAACTATTGGATAAGCGTGTATATGATCCCTTAGTTACTCAGCAGATTTTTAAGAATACTGCTTAACAATAGAATGTATTACAACTTTTAGAATTTTTTTTAGTGAAGTTTTCCTTCTTTTCCAATAACTCTCCTTCTTCTCTCTCTGTTACTTCTCTTTTCCTTTCCCTATCAAAGAAATCTTGATTTCTCCATGAAGCTGATCTCCACCATTTCCTGCAAGACCAGGAATTTCACCATTTCTTTTTCCTAACAATTTTCTTCAGCCTCCTGTTCTAGGTATTTCTTCCTCCTCCATGTCCTGAGGACTTCTGAGGCTCCTGTGGAAGTAACCTTTGTTGTCATTGCCTTGTTTTTCCGTAGTCTCGAGAGCAATAGCAGTTATTCTTGTACCTTAGAAAGAATTGACAAAAATTGCATTACTGAAAGAATAAAGTACACATAGAAAGAAAATGGAGGAAGGAAAATAATGTCCTTATAGTGCAGGAGGATAGAAGGTCATAGTTAATGGGGCTGGGAAGAGAATATTCATTTACTAGGAGACATTGGATATGAAAATATCCCCAGCTAAACATTCCAAAATGTTGCTTTGGAAATGGTATGGTATGCTAATAAAGTCTTCCTGGAAGCTTTAAATCTGACCTCAAACACAGAAGTTGACTAGAAAAATGACCTATCCCAGTTTTAGAATGAGAACCCCTTATTTGTCCCAGAATTATTGAGTGGGACTCAACATAAATTTTTTCTTGATGTATAGAGAAATGGGGAAATGGATGATCATAAAAGATTAAGGCCCTCACAAATGTTCCATGACCTGGGTAATATTATTGTATCAATAGCTGTTGGGCAAAGTGGCCTTGAGCAGATGAGTATTTTTTGCTTTTAAAATCCTATGGTTATTGACTGCAAAAGATGATTTGGAGTGCCCAAATTTCTTTGGAGGTCTTTACATAGAGAAAAAAAGAATTAATGAAAGAAATTACTTGCAAATGTTTATTTTCTAATCTGTCTGTATGACATCTTTCAGGGTCTTTGGCCTCTTACACAAACATTTAAAACCAAGGTAAAAAGATAATTCAAAGCCCACCATTGAGAGGACGGATTAGATTCCAAGAAATTCAAATTTCTTCAATTGTGTAATCTGCATTACTTAATAGAGCAGGGAGCCAATTAAGAGCAGTCCCCTATTCAGTTTAATTAGGCTAACTACAGGTGAGGGAGTCATATAGGAAAGGGAGGGGTGTTCAAGAGAGACTCTTTCATGTCATGTCTCTTCCACTCTGACAAAGCTAAAGAGATCTAGTTCTTGACTTTTTACCCTCTTAATTCTAGAAAGTAAACAAGTCACAGGTTTTGTATTATAAGGACTTTTGAAATTGAAAGCCCAAGGCATTCTGTCTGATGCTAAGGGGAGAAGGGAAGGGAGAAGAAGGGAGGCAGCTGCTATATTCATTCTTTCAAATCAATGACACCTCTATGATATGTATAACTCCTCATTGCAGCTTTCTCATATGCTTACATGTTCAACAAGCTCACATAGCTCTTTGCTAACCTGACCAGAAAGAAATATTTATTTTGTGCTCTGAGCTGCATTCTAGTGCCAAATTAGAAAGTATAGCTAAAGTTGTACATTATAAAGCTGAGAAAGATGCAGGGCTAAGACAAGTGACATTTTCCTTTCAAAGGTATTCATCAAGGTATGAGTTATATTCTGGCATCATAACTCCAGTGATCATTCTTCCTATTGTAGATCTTTGAGTCTGTGCCCTTCTACTTTACTGTTACATTGATAGGCACAGATGATCAGAATGGGGGGGGTGTACAGGTAGCAAGTGAAGAAAGAAAATTTAAAAAGACAAAGAAGAAGACATAACTAGCCATATTCATAACAGAAACATAAAGATTAAAAAAAAGAAAAAAAAAAAAGGAAGGGGAGACAATTAATACCATACCAAAATTAATAAATCAACAGTCACACTTCACCTTTGAAAAAGTCTTTTCTCCCCAATTTATTATCATCATACTTGACAGCCTCAGAATCTACTTATACTGAGGAAGGAAAGCATTGCTTAAAGGTGGGATAAAGACCCTTTCACTTCGGTTCAATTTCAGTGCAGAAGCACTGATGAATTTTTTTTTTCCATGGAGCATTTAATCTTTTATCTTCCTGTAACTTTCACAGTTTTTACAAGCAGAACATCTCATGACGTCCAAAAATGTCTTCTCAAACAGTGGAGGTCACATAAATTCTCAGGCTCAGGAGTATTCTTCACTGTTTACACAGTGTAGGCAGTGTGCACTCCAAAGGCAAGATACACGATGGCACACACAGTGCCTGGGAGGAGAGATCAGGTTGCTGTTCTTTTTTCCTTCTATTGTGACAAATATTTCTTGCAAAGCAATACACAAGGTGCAGTGTTCTCATAGCATAACCTTCCCCTTCTTTTTCTTCCTGTTGGCTGCATCTCTGAACCTCAGGATTCCACACACAGTAATTTTAAATTTTGAAGTGTCAGTTGCTCCTTCCGTTTAGAGAACAGGAAAATTCCTGTTAATTACATGGAAAGTATAACTGGTATCCTAAGGAGTTCACACAAATCCCTACTACTAATAATGTTCACATTCACATATCCTTTGCTTTTCTACTCCCCTTAAAGAGCATCTTTAATGGGAGGTTGTCAATGAAGTTCTTAGATCATTAGCTAGCATTAAGTTATGCCTTTGAACTAGTCCTTATTTTAGACTACATGATGTTTACAGCTAAAGATCAACATGAGGTAACTAAAATTATACAGGGTAGTCCAAGGCTACCAACCCTGCACAAGTTTGAGAAAAGAAACCATATACAAGACTGTCCCATTTTACTTTTAATAGCTAAGTGGTTGTCAACACCAAAGACAGCTTTATGCACAACTTCAGGTTTTTTCCTTGCCTGATGAAACTATCCATTCCCATATACAATGTTATAGAAATTACAGTAAGAGTGTGCCTGGTATTCTTGGCAAATTAAAATGCTTAGAACCTGCTTTACTGCAGAAGCTCCAAAAGAACATCTATCTCTGCTGCCTGTTTTGAGACAGAGCAGAACAACATTTAATTTTAAAACTTACACCAAGACCTAGGCTAATGTATTTTCCTCAGCTACTGAGAAACAGTGCATCACTTTGTAACTATGCAAGGCACAACAGAAAGTTTAAGAAAAATATGCAAAGATTAACTTTCAATTCAGCTCTATAAATTTAAAAAAAAAAATAGTGCTTTTATGACTGATTCTCTTTTGAATCCCTCTTTAAGTAGGCCTGGGGACTCTAAATAGGAATAAAGATTTTTAATCCCCAAGAAAGACCTCCAGATGCACATCAACAGCATTCAGCATTCAGAGGGCAGCTGGTAAACTGGATTATATTCTTTTTGAAAAGCACTATGACAAAGTTGTTTATTCGGCAAAACAAACTGTTCTCTGTGTCCGTTAACAAGGCTGGCTTTGTGCAGCACAGACTTCTGCAGTACTGACTCCTGTTTGGAACCATTTCACACTAATTAGAAATAAGAGAAAAGGCTGTGTTCATAAACAACCCAGCTCCAGACCCCTTTCAAACCACTCTTTCTGAAAATTAACTCACTTGTAACCCTCTATGAATAACAGAGCTACACCAACAGGACAGGGAAAAATATATTGTTAATAATTGTCAGCTTGCTGTGCAAAATGCCAATGGAAATTGTATAGAACACTACTACCCAAATAATATAAAATTACAAACTATTGAATGCTGTGCAGTTCCATCTCCTAAGGCTACAACCATGGTGGTTTTTGAAGTGTTTAGGAACAGTAGGAATATGTGATGAAGAAAAGAGTTATTGTCATGAAAGAAATTAAAAAATTGAATGATGCCCTAAACATGGGTGTAGACCTGTGTCTGATTTATATTATTATTATTATGGAATACTGTCCAATCCATAAAATAGAAACGAGAATATCAGAAGCATTTTGATCTTGAGGAGAAAGAAAACAGAGAAGGTTCTTCAGCATTTACAATGCAAAAATATATGACAAAATATTAAAAAGTAAACCTGGAAATGTCATATAGGAAATGTTTTTGGTGACCATCTAGGCACTAGGGAGGCTTATTTCTAATTTCTATAGGCATCTTGCACTTTAGGTGGCATTTGCTCACAGAAGTAATCCCCCCTAAATCCATGGGGCTACTTGTGGAAGTGACAGATGTCATAAATCATGTCATAAATGTACTTCAGAATACATTTGAAAAGACAGAAATTCTGAACCTATTTATAAAAATTATGGTAAGCTACCACTAAAAACCTACCTTTCAAATTATTTGGCATGAATCCAGTGGTTTCCCTCATAATTCAGCCTTATTTCTTAAAATCAGAAAAAGAATCCTATGAAAATCTAATTGAGGAAAAGAGATGTCTTCAGGTCACAGGAGAGAGTTTAGCTTGTGATTTATATACTAACTTACTGTTCTTAAATCAAACCTTCATCTGAGATCTAGCAAGAGCTATGCTTCTTATATCTGCATAATAAATGTGATATAAAATAAGAAACAGAAGTAGAAATAAAAATAAAATTGGTTGAGGCTTTCATTAAGAAAGACAATATGTCTAGAATTGACATGCAGCACACCCAAATGTTTTTGTTTCTCATGGTCATTTTCCTTACTTCACTCTTTTCTTAAGGAAATAAAGATTCACAAAATTTCTTCTATGATTATGGCAGTAATGTTACATTGCTTGGGACATGCGATCATAGGTTCAGAATTGTTGTAAAAGAAGTGAAGGACTAATTCTATTTCCTAGTGAGCCTTGCATCTCTCCATTGCTTTTCTTGAAAACAAAAGTAGACCTTCTTGACAACGTGTCAAAATGAATTGAGTTTGCTTCCAAGGATCAGAAAGAAGTGGAGGAATTTTTAGATCCCACGTAGTGTGATTGAAAAGATAGTTTCAACTATTTTGAGCTTGCTTCCGATGGACAGACTGAATTGAAGGGAAAATATGCTGCTACTATAAAGCTTGTAAGAAATTACTTCTATACATAATAAATTTACATGGTTGAAGAAGTCAGCATTAATTTGAGGAATAAAATAGTTTGCAGGTAAGAATAGTCTTGTTTACACAAATACATGTCTGTATTTAACTTTCGAATACTGAAGGGAAAGGCTTTTCTACAAATTATTTTAATGCCTCTAGTGAAAAAATTGAAGATGAACACCTCATGCTCTTTCCTCTCAATTTTTCCACCTAAAAAATTTAGTTAATAGATTAAATTTCAAACATGAAAACCAAATCAAATTTCATAAACACCATGTAGTCCAAATATATTTTTATGCTCTGATGAATTGATAACATCAAATTCCAAGAATCTTTTGGTATCTTCTTAGAAGTAATTAATTTTTTTTAATAGATGTCTGGGACACAACTTACAGCTTATTGTTAATAATTATTGTAAAAGAATTCATTCTGCAGATATTTAATTGCATGTTACTAGGCTTTCTGTTTAAATTAGTTTTGCTTTTAACATATAACTGTTATCAGTGATATCTTTGATTCTTTATGTAAATTGTTATTCCAATCTGCTAGCTGTAGTATATCTACTAAAAAGCATGGCAGATCTTTATTTCAATTCTACTTATTTTCCTTGTCAGATTACATAATTTGTTTCTGTTGTCAATACCAGTTTTTTTTTTTTGGTTTTTTTTTTTTTTTTTTTTTTTTTTTGGTGCATGTGTGAGCCTTTATTCTTCTGAAAAAAAACCCCAACACTTACTGCATATATTTATTTTCTTGTAGACCTGGGCAAAGCCATATAAGAATATGCGAAATGGAGAAAAATACTGTTTAAAAAGTTCACATTACAACCTTCTAGAGAATTTTCTGGAGCAAAACTAACTTTGCAATGCAAAAAGACTCCCCAAAGATTGGTAATACACAACTATAAATAGAATATTGTTATTAGTAACTGGATCATTTACTTTACATATTTTTGTTTGCCAAAAGGTGAGCAGAGGATGAATTTTAGTAAGACAGACTTCACAGAATTTACAAAATGCTATATTTTGCCAACAGCGCTTACCTTTGCTATCTGTGACCAGTTGAGTCAACTCCCTAGAAAGTTTTACCATTTTCAAAAATGTTGACCTGAAAGAAATGTCATGTAGAATTTTATCATCAGCCAGTCAACAATCTATGGCCATTCTTCTGATATTTTTGAAAACACTGTCCTCTACTGGTTGTGATTTTGGTATAGAATACTCAAGAATTGTATCTCCAATGACAGGTCTCCATGGACGAGTCAATAGAGCATGAAAAACATTTGTGAAGATGAAAAACATTTATTATTTTTAATAATATATAAAATATGCTTGCTCTCTAACCAACACACACTTCCTTCTCAGACGGTAATAACCATTAGTAGTACCAAAGAAAACCCAAGTTAAACCATGATTGTTGTTTCAGCCTCATTTACTTTTCCTCCCTTCAGTGTCTTTCTTTCATGTGATTTTTAATCTGTCCTTTTTTATTTTTTCCTAGAAACTGGTCCACAAATCATTGAAACTCCAAATTTCCAGTAATAAGGATTTTTCCACAATTTAGTGTGAGGGTAATCCTAGCAAGTGCATAATCAAGTAGTAAAAAAATACAGTGAGCTTTCAAGGGTGATAGGGCAGAGATCACAAATTGCATGCTGTTTTTTAGATATCTCTACCAGGCCTTCTAGAATAACAGCGAAAGCACAGAGCAGCAAAGGGACAGAGAATTAAGGCTTGTAGATAAAATTTTGAGGAAATGACCACTGCCTTTCATCGAGAAATGACACATGTAAGGGCAGAGTGTGGAACATTTTTACAGCTCCATGTTCCTGTTCCGATGAGGAGAACACAGCTGGGAGTCTCTATGGACTGACAGATTTGCTAATAATAAATTGTATGTATCTCACCTGCAGGTGCTTTTTATTTTATTGTCAATTATCTACTGCTATTATCTTTCACTTGCCACCCTGTCTTGGACTTAAATTGGAGAATAAATCATCAGGAGACCTGCTAGTTCTGAAACCTAACTTCAAACCTCTCCCAAGAATCTTTTGTGCAAATACTAAATTAATAACTTGAGCATTTTCATGTCCTTGTTCATTCAATGGATGGTTTCATTGCAGTTTTCTAATGGTCCATCTAAACTGTAGCTCTCCATTTTCATGTCATACACATGGGTAGAATTGGAGCAAGTTTTCATCATGTGTCTGACTCTTCCTATTGATTATATTAAAGTTACTGGGCAGTCCTATTAGAGGAAAAGTTTGTATAAATACAGACAAGTTACATTCCTCCTAACCATCAAATACTTTCACTGATCTAATTTTTTTCGACCTTTTACAGGACATCAGTTCATTATACCACCAAAAAATCCAGTTTCTGGCATGAAAATTGTTTTAAGATCACTATTTCCCATTTCTTTGTTAACTGAATACATTTTGCTCAGAATAAAAGTAGCAGAAGAAAGTGTGGGCTGCATAGAAGTCCTTTGTTAGAGCTTTTGAACTCCCTAGTTGTGGACTACAAAGAGTGCAGCTCGCTGCCTCTCACCACCACAGAACAGAAGCACTGAGCGCTATCCCTTTTTTTTTCCTTTTTTTTTTTATTCTTTTTTTTTTTTTTTGTGTGTGTGTGTGTGCGTGTGTCTTGATATACAGGATACATTACTAAGTGCCTGTAAAATACCTTGATGGAAATCAGAGGTGAAAATGACAGTTCAAATGTCTGCTCTGGGTTTAAAAGATCTATGGTAATCTATTTTTACTTATAGCAGATACTGAGAAGGAAGAAAAAGAGCCAGCAAAGCAGTGTTCAGACTTATATTACACTCTTTGTCTGCTCCTGCCCTTTCCTGGAGCTGTCAAGCCCAGCGCATTCTCTGAAAATGAAAGTGATTCTAGAGAGGTTACCAATAAATGTTATTTCTTATTAGTTATCTTCTTAGAATATTGCTAAGACACAAAGCCTATATGATTCTTTTCAGCTACAAACAATGAGTCAGGATCCATGCTGGCTTGAAGCATGTGTCATTCCTGGATGTCAATGCAATGGCCTGGAATTGAGTTTTTAATCCTTTTTTAAAACACTTCCTATTTTATGTCAAAAGTTTTATAGGACAGTCAATCAGGCAGAAAGAAAAATATGCTGGTTATTCACTTAATTTTTGAATAGCTTTTGGCAATTGACATTTAGCATTACACCTCAAGAAAAAAAAATACATATCTTTAAGCAAGTAAAATTTTTGTGCTATTATTTTCTGTGAAACATTAACATTCTTTAAATTCAGACAGAATCATGAAACACTACCTGGTTCTGTTTTCTTCCACTAATCTAAGCTACTTTTACTAAATATGGGGTTTTCAGCAAAAATAAAATCAGCTCTGTTTTGCAGAAAACCCCATCTTTTGCAGAAAATCCCATTGAGGCAATAGGAAAAAAAGTTTTGTTTCCCTTTTTCCTAGTTCTTTGTCTAAAGACCTTCATACTGAAATAATTGTTAGACCATCTCTAGCTTCTT
Source organism: Leucosticte australis (assembly GCA_025504685.1). Classification (NCBI taxonomy): domain Eukaryota; kingdom Metazoa; phylum Chordata; class Aves; order Passeriformes; family Fringillidae; genus Leucosticte; species Leucosticte australis. Next base: position 7,765,160 of record JANIJU010000003.1, on the reverse strand, counting down.
ATTTTAACTTCCATGTACTGACAAACTTTGTGGAGATTCATAATCTGTTGAACTCTGAAGAGCAAAAAGTATCAAGTGCTCAGAAATGTCAGCTCTGGAAACTATACCTGCTGTACAAACCCTCATCATTCACACAGCTCATTATCTGCTCCAAAAATAGTCATGGTAATCAGTGGCAAATATTACCCAATCATTCTCAATGGACTTCCCATCTACTGAGACTCCAAATCTCCTTTGGAAATACTAGAGGACAATCACTGACAATTACCACAATCATGCCCCTTTAGAAGTGCATGGGTGCTCTTCATGATCTACATTTTGAGGCAGGCGCAAGTTCCAATGCCAGCTTTCTCAAGTTGAAGGAGTTTGGGTGCTTAATTTGTAACTCAGATAGCTCTCAAACTTCCAGGCATCTAGCATCACAAGGGCTTGGTACAGTATTTTTCCTGTCTCTGAAGAAACACATCTAAAAGTGTAGCACTTATTATTGCATTTCTTTTATATATTAGACCCACCTTTGGTTCTTTACAACAAATGAAGATCATTGTGAGGAAGGAGGATGACCATCAATAGTCAATGGATACATCAGATGGTGTATGAACACAGGCGTGAACTCAAGGAATTTGTAATTGTGACTGTAGAAGATCAACAATGACAAGTCTTTAGCACAGAGATGATTGAAAATTAATGTCAGACAAATAAGGCTTTATCTATTCAGACAGCTTAATGTTAATAAGCTTGGGTTAGAATTTACAGTCCACTAACTCCTCCATACAAAGAGCACCTTTAAGCAAGGCACTTTTAAGGTAAAACAAGTTGCCTCATGCTGTTTCCTCACAGGGAGTTAATGCAGAGTAACCAATGTACTGTAAATTTGCACCCCAGTTTACCATGGAATAACTTCCCTAAGCAGATAATTCTTATTATAGAGTGTATAGGGAAATCAATAGCTAAGGCTCAGTAATTAGTATTAAAACTATTCAGGTTCTGAAGTTTTTCCATTCCATTTTTTTCCACCCATCTCTATTCACAGCTTTTTCTGAAGGATGGGTTCTGGTGCAAATTTGCCATCTGGTTATTCCTCTCAAGATCTAAGTGATCACATGTAAAAAAATTGTCATCTCCAAGAAAGAAAAAATAATACAGCTTTCCAATTGATTGCAGAAGTGCTAATTTCCTGTTCATAAAATGTTTTGTCAACACATGAAGAGGTGGAAAGCCTTTCATGCTACTTAACTGATCAATATATTACAAACAAAAAGATTATGAATAACCAAACACAATCAGCTTAAATTTGTTTGTAAGGAACTCACAAAATGAAAAACACTTCTGCAAAGCCATCAAATCACTGCAGAAAGAAAGGAGATATTATAAAATAATCTCATTCTTGGTATGTATAATTCATTAGCACTCATAAAACAAGAGTAAACTTGGCATGAAGATGATCTGAATCTGCCTACAAAAATCATATAGCAACAAATCTGAATTATTGTTACCTTTTTTTGTTTGTTTCAATGGTCACATTTGAACAACAATTGCTCTATTTTGTAGCTCTTCGGGGATACATAAGGAGACCCACTAGAAAAGAGACCATTAAAATGCAAATGAAAATTCCAATCACCTGAACATTGGCATTTTTTTCTTTGCCAGGACTAAGATGCAAGAAGATCACAGGAACATTTGAAATGTTAGATTTCAAGAGGTGAAACTGGAAAAATAACAGGACTGGGAAAAGAAAGCTCTTTAGACTTTCCATAGTAAAAAAACCAAGTACGGCAGTACAGTCATTTCTGAAGACAGGATATTTCAGTGGATAGAAAATATTTGTATTAGAATAAAAATTATTTTTAAAAGACTCATGATGAAAACTCCCTTTATAAATAAGTACAGAAATCAATATATTTTACTTATATGACACACATATATAATGAGGAGAAAAGTGAGGGCCAGGGTCAAGGAAATAAACTTGATTACACAGGAGTTTTTATACAATAGGGATGATATATAAGTTTTTAATACTGGACAAACAGAACGGATATACTCAGATTTCTCTCAGGGGAAAACAGCTCTCCTGCTTTCTGAGAAGAGGACATACTGAAGAGGAACACCTTTTGCATTTCCATTTCTGTCTCCTTTAAGACTCTTCCACATTTCACAGGAGGCGCCCACTGGGAGCATGCAGAAAGCAGCACAGCAGGAGGAGCTGTGTGGAGCCCAAAGGAGGGGTGCAACAAAGGCCACATCTATTTCCTGGAGTCAGTGGAGCTCTCTAAACTTTTGTAGACTATCATCACCTTCAGCATGCCTTTTTTGCAGAGGCCTCTTGGGCCAGAAAAGGAGTGGGATTAAGATAAACTGTTTTCTCCTGCCACCATGAGCTGTTGATCTACCTGCTCCAGGAGGACAAAGTAGATGGAGAGGTCATAGAATATTTTCTTTGGGATTGAAAGAGTCATTTGATGCCTATGTTGAATGATGATCACTGTACAGAGTGCCAGAACAAGAGGTGATTTAGAGCTTCAGAGAAAAGCTTTTACTCTGGGGTGACAGAGTAGATGCAAGAAGCCCACCTCACTAGGCTGCAGGGTGCAGTAGAATTCTTCTCTAGATACTTGTCTTGATGAAAAATTTTCATATTTGCATTTGGAAGAAACAATGCATCAGATGCATGGGGTTTTTTTGTTTGTTTTTCTTTGGTTTTGCTGCATTGATTTTGTTTTTGTTTTGTTTCTTTGGGATTTTTGTTTTATTTTGGTTTGGTTTGGGGTTTTTTAAGTTTGTTTTGTTTTATTTTGATGTATTTAATATAATTTGGATACCACTGATATCCTATAGTGTTGCACTGCTTGATTGGCGAGGGCAACACAGCAGGAAATGGTAAACAGACATTTTTTGGCAGATAATTGTAACAACCCTTGGCTAAACTGGTACATCTGCAGTGAAAGGAAAAGAGAAAATAAGCCAAGTATTACCATTTTAAAAAATGAAACTCCTCTGTCTTCTCTGTTGCAGCAGATTTTAAAATATTTAAATTACTTTAAGTAACCATCCATACATGTATCAAATATGGTTGGAAAATTATTCTGGTGGAATATTCAACAATCAATTATTAGCATGAGGGTCTTGCAAAGAATGGAGAAACGCCTTGTTAAAACTGCTATGTTTATGAGATATAAAATCATAAGATATAACACCACAGAACCTTCAAGGCTGGAAAAGAGACATTTAAATGATCAATCAACTCAGTACTACCACTCTAAAATCCCTAAATATTGTTCATAGAATGCTATGGTCCATAGGCTTCTTTGGTCCATAGGCTTGTTTATTCAATAGCATCCAGTTCAAAATTGCTTTTCAAAAAGTTTCAGAACAGGTTTTTCCATCTACATCAGAGAAAAGCAGAATGGCAACTTGAAAAAGATATTTTAAGTCAGAGAGAGTTTTGTGTCCCATTCTTGAATCAACACACAAAGCTAAGTATTTTTAAGGGCTTGACTAATGAAATTGAATACAATTATTATGATCATCAAAAGAAAATAAAGGAGTCTGTCAACAGAAGCAAAGCAAAAATATTCTGTCCCAAAACACTCCTGAGAAAGAGAAGAGAAAGTGGATGTGCAAAACCAATTCCTTGTCTCCACAGCATAATCACCTCCAGGTAAATGAAAGGTAATATGTAATCTCAAGTGGGGCAACTTTTATAGTGCTCTGGACATTTTGCATTTGCTGTTATCTCACTAATAATTCATTTGGCCCAAGGGACCATTAAAGTCAATGGAATTATCTCAGACTTGAAATCCTACATCCACTTCCATCTCTTCTTTTTCAGAGCTTATAACAACTTGATATGATGGAAGTCCTTCTGATGAGTAAATGTTATTGTTAACCTACTTATTGTTATTAAATAGTCTCATCATTACTCTTGCATGGATTTAAAATCAGCCTAATAGATACACCATGTTTATTGTACCCACAGCACCAAGCATTAAGAATTAATAGGGATTTTTGTGATGAATAATTATCTTCTGAGTTATCACATAAATAATAAAACAGGGACTGAAAACAACAATGCTGAAAGGAACTTCATTATCAGGGGTCTCAGAGAAACATTTTCCTGTCAACTCTAAAACAATGCCATAAACTTTTAAACTTAATAAAGATTCTCTTTGCCTTATTCTTCATCAAGTGCTACCTCAATTATTGGTACTTCAAATTTTGAATCTAAGTCCCTAACACTATGCTTCAAGAACACACGTCTGAATCTCCAATCTTGAAGTCACATTTTATTCTTGACCAAGAGAAGATGAAAATACTTATAGATGTGGTTTCTTGAACCATGCAGCAATTAGATAATTGAAATATCTTCCCCCAGTCACTTTAATCACAATGCCAAAAAATGTCACAATATATTCTAATTACAGTAGATGAGTACAAAGTTCTTTATAAAATAAGCTGGATACAAGAGAGTGCTGCTACAAACACTGTCCACTATTAAAAAAAATTATCAATATTATCTGTGTATTTTGAAGTTTATGTCATCCTTTCAAAGACAATACATCAAACAAGAAGAGGAGGGCAGAGATGATAACTAAAAACTCTTGATTAACATTTGGTAACTCATTTGACATCAATAGTAGACTGTTCAAGGCCATTATCTCTTATGTAATGAAGAAAATTTAGGAGAAAACAAAAACACTCTCTTAAAATATTATGTCCATGTAATTAATCTTCAGAAAATAATGGAGACATTGCAGCTTCAAGAGAAATAAAACTTTCTATTATATGATATGTTTTGTCTTTATGTGGCTTTGATATTCTGATCCTGATATTTTATTCTGAACACTGTTACCTGGAAAAATAGTTTAAATTATTCTGTTGGCCTTTAAAAGAAAACTTGGTATTTATTATTGTTTTTTTTTTTTTTAATTTGACCTATAGGTTGAAAGAAGCAGGTATTGAAGAACTGTTTCTATAGATGAAATACCATTCTCTTGTACAAAATTTACATTTTTAAACTGAATTCTGATCTCATTCTAGAGAAAGGTGAATTTACAATTAACTTTGTTTGGAATCACAAGTGTCCTGTTACACATCTTGGCATCTGACAAAAATTTGTTTAATCTTAGTCCTATTGTTTAGTTGTACTTTGATGCCTATTCGACCTAAGCATCTGGAGATCCTTTTCTTTTACAAAATAAATTTAAGCTTCACCAAACTGTGACAAGTACATTATTCAAATATATTCACCAGACTGAGAGAACAGAGCACACACAGGAAAAGAAATGGTATTGTATCAAATAACATGTACTAGCAGGCTCCAGGTGAGCTTTCTATGTCAAAATATACTGACTACAGAAACCATACAGTTTACTCTAAGGCAATGTCATGCTCATGCATGACATGTCTGTCACTTTTTTAGAAGTCTTTGTGATTCTTTGTAAGGGTAAATTTGCTGCACATAAATATGTAATTTAACAGTGAACATTTTAGCCTGAGCAGAAATTTAGTCATATAGTCATCCTTCCCCACATGCACTATTCCGTTCCCCAAGCCACTATCAATTCTTTCCACCAAATCTTGCAACTTTCACATGCCCAATCTCTCTTCCTTATTGAGTCCAATCAAGCTGCAACAATAATTCTCAAGTGTACTAAATATATCAGGAATATATGCTAAACATCCAAAAAAAAGCATCCTTTTAATATATATTTTAAATAAGAACAAAGTATACAAAATAAGCACCACCACCTTCAAACTTACTGTTGCACTATGTAACAGATCTCTTCTTAGAGTCCTGTGATTGCGTTTGTGTCAAACTCTCCACTTTACTCCCCTGTCTAATATTTTTTCAGCCATACTTTTGTCTATGATTAGATATATTACTTGTTTACTTTAAACACATTAGTATATAAAAAGTTTTCTGATGATGCCACGCTGAGTTCTATCAAAATGCATAGCAACTACCAAGATGGACAATCATGCAAGTATGCAAAACCGTGCAATGTAACAACTGGAATGGATATGTTTTGGTGAGGGAAGGCACCAGAAGAATTTTGAGTATCAGCTCAGCATTTTAGATCCCTGTTGCCCCTTCCTCCTCCTGTAACTCATGTATTTCATGTAACTCTACCAGTAACTCAGATGTTTCCAAATGTTGCACAGTGGCTCATCTCCTACAGAGTCAGTTTCAAGTTATTAATAGGTTGACTTGAGAAGAAAATACTGACAAACCCAGAAAAACATTAACCTGTAGCAGCATATCATAACAGTCTTTACTGTGAAAATATTAAAATGCAATAATGTATATTAAGGTATAGCTACACGGGAGTTGCTTCTAAGAATAAGTCCTACAGGAAGAAAGAAAAAACTGTCATCCCAACAGAACATCTAAAGCATCAAGTTTTTGCCAAGGATATGAAAACTGACTTTTATCAGGGACAGCTTTTCATTTGTTTTGCCCTTTTTATCAAGGACAGATTTTCTTGATTTTGTCTTACAGAAGTATGGAAAGAAGAAAACTGCTCATACACGGGCAGGACTCCCATATGAAAAACCTTAGGAAACACAATAACACTAATACATCAAATAAGCAAGAAAATTTTCTGCTGGATAAATAAAAAGCCCATTAAGTTCAGAGTTAAAACAATGAAGCAAATAAAAGCCTTTATCCCTGTATCCCTGCATCTTCAATTTCTTTCTTTTCCTTTTTCTTTTTCTTTTTCTTTTTCTTTTTCTTTTTCTTTTTCTTTTTCTTTTTCTTTTTCTTTTTCTTTTTCTTTTTCTTTTTCTTTTTCTTTTTCTTTTTCTTTTTC
>JANIJU010000003.1:7729166-7753348 GCA_025504685.1 Leucosticte australis | reverse complement strand
TCTTTCTTTCTTTCTTTCTTTCTTTCTTTCTTTCTTTCTTTCTTTCTTTCTTTCTTTCTTTCTTTCTTTCTGTCTTTTATTTTTCTTTCTTTCTTTTATTTTTCTTTCTTTTCTCTTTCTTCTAATACAGACCTAGAAATATTCTTATTGTCTGACACAGTGGAAATAGCAATTTACAGCTCAGTGTGGGGATCTGGAATGAAGTATTTCAAATTGACTGTCACATAGAGGGTAGCACTTATGTTATTTCTATTTCCTTTGCTGTTAGCCTGGAAACAGTAAAGCTCCTGCTGGCTCTCTTATCAGAGATGTGGACAAACTAAAGGAAAGATCAAGATCATCTCTGGTAAAAAACAAGATGAACATCCCTGTGCTTTCATTTAAATGTTCAGCTTCTGGCTCAATACAGAATGACTCATGAGTTTTGGTAGAATATTAGATCCTTTCCTTTCCCATCTATATAATTCACACTGTATATGCATTAAAATACACTGTGTATTCTATAAATCTGTGTTTCATGATTCTTAGAAGGTAATCCTTCAAAAAGAAGTCTAACACAAAGATGTAAATATGCTTTATATTGAAAATGTTTCTTTCGATAGGAAGCTATTTATTCATGGGCAAAATCAGCTGAGGTTGCAAAACTTATAGAAATTAAAGATACACTTACTCTTGAAAGTAAATTTATTTAAAGGTATTTAATTTTACTAGCAAGATTTTCAACAGCATTTGGCAGAGCTCAAAGAAGGGGTCCCTAACCTGTACTTACAAGGAGAAGACTGGAAATTATATTGATGAGCTAGAGTTCACAGGATATACTAGGAACTAATTCAGTATTCAGGTTCTAATCTCATATTGTTTATGAGTTGCAAGATCAGAAAAATCAATCAATGATTGATTTCAAATCAAAGTTCATTTATTTGGTGAGTCGTTTCACTTTTATTCACTTGTTTTGTATCTCAGATAACCCCATCTGCCTGTCTCCATAATTTGTAGATTGTACAGTTGTCTTGGAAATCTTTGCTTAACTGAAGGTCCTCTCTTGCATAATAGGAGAAGGCATGGTAACTGCTGTGGTGATACAAAGTCTTTATTCCTTTGTCAAACAATTGGCTAGAGTTCAAGGTGTGCTAAGAGTGTGCCAAGAAAGATTGAAAATGTCAGCCAATGCCTTTGAAAGCAAAGTTAAAAAAATTAAGAAATGCTGTTTTCTTTATGTAGGGTAGAAATGGATCAAAATGCAAAAAACCTGACTCCTGCCTGACCTTCCTCAGAATTCTACAGTATGTGCCAGTTGTAGTTATACTGAGTTCTGAAGGGCTTCCTCATCTTTGACAAAAACATTCCTATTCCCATTATTTTGGCCTGAAATGCAACAACTTCTACCAAGTAAAGAGAGAAATGTCAAGGCAGTAGATGTCAATTATTTATGGACTAGATTCAGTAAGTCATTGCTCATGATAGTAACTTAACTGGCTATTTGCTTCAGGAATTACAAGCAAAGGGTTTGTATTTGATGTGTAGTTTACCATCCTCTTAAATACAAAGAAAGGGCAATCCAATAAACCTTATTCTTGTCATTTTATATTCCACACAGTAATGAACTTCACATATATCTGCTATAAACCTGATACTATAGTTTATTATTACTACCAACATTTTGTTGATGTTCTTCTCCTGACAAGTATACGTAAATATTAATTTGTGAGCACAACAGAAATAGAAGTTTTGTTCCAGAGTCACTCCCATTCACAAAAAGAAAACAGTAACTATGCAGATTGAAACGATAATATAATTTCACACCATGTTCTACTGCAGACTCCAAACTCTTCCACCTTTCATTCCTTAAAAATAGAAGTTCATTTGGAGTAATACTGAGTACATACATATTGTATTCTACTTTATTATGTATGAACAGTTTTAAAACATGTGGGAAAGCTACATTCAGGACATCACAAGAGTCTTTCACATTTTGGCTTTCCACAGAAAGCAGTGAACGTTTTGTCTTATGTCCTTGCTTCAGAAATTACAGAGTTTCTGCAGAGTTTAAAAATTCTCTTTGGTATAAAAAAGAAACAGTGAGTCTTACTCTTGACCCAAAGGGATTTTCTGTGCAGAGAAGTGAATATGTGCTGAAACAGTGTGTCAATGGCTTCAAATACTGCAGTGAGGTTTGCTATATGGGAGGGGTAGAGGGAGGGAGGGGTAATTGAGAAGATCCCAGAAGGGCAAAATCCTATTCACAAGTGGTTGAAATTCATCAGAACAGAAAAGAAAAATTGGTGTTCAGGTGACAAGAGAGACAGGAAAAAGTCACACACCAACTCTAGGACACGAAGAGAGCAGCTTGAAAGCTCTGACTATCAGCTACCTGGAGAGTTCTTAAAGACAGGTACATGTCTTGTTATCTATAGTAGAAGAGCTGAAGGAAGGACAAAAAAGGTTCAGATTCAGGATTAAAAAATTCTCTGAAAACCTTTCCTACCTTGACTGCTATTGAATAGAAGAACTGGGTTTTATGAGGAAAAGCAGAAATATCTGGCCTATGTCAGTATGTATATTTATACAATAAATGTATATATAAAGACAGAGGGGTATACATGAATACACACACACTTTTATGCCTATATATGTGTATATACATGTATGTATTTACAGATATAGATACACTTTGCAAATGTTTTAATGTAAATGCTTATTCATTTGGGGATATATTTTCTTAAGTCATCTCACCTTGCTTTTCCCTTATGAGTGTTAGGACGGTTTCTATACATATTTTCTGGGGATCCCACCACTGAAAAGCACCCATCATTTCACTCACCTCTTTTAAGAAGTTATTAAACTGACTAGAAAATTCTAGGATTAATGTATGATTATGACTGTATGTAGAATTTAAACCTAAAGTTGATTGGTATGTTTATATGTAGGATGGTGAAGTCTCCAACTGGCAAGCCAACATGTCTTGGAGCCCACTGTTGACTTAATCAAAATAAGAAATTGAGGATATATCCCATAATACATGCTCGGGAGGAAAGTGGCGGGGGAGGCGGGGGGAAAGGATTGTCCTAATCTCTGAATTCACATTTCTATGCCCACCATGCTCCCTAAACAGAAAGACAGTAGAGAAATTGTAAAACATTTGTGATAATTGAGATTCTTGTAAGCTTAGAGTACACATAATTTTCAGTCAGGCTGTCTTTTTTACCCAGGGGTGGGGATTTAGGCTTTTGGTCAATTATAATGCTGCAGGACACATGGCATAAGGAAGTCAGCAAGGCAAAATTTACTCAGGGGGAAAACAGCTTTCCTCTGATCAGCTGAAAAGAGTAATTTATGAAGAAGAGGTCCTGCACCTAAAAGCTTTTTTGTTTTCATCAGTTCCCTTAACCAGTCTAACTAAACATTTTGCCCAAATCTGGCATTTACCTGTACTGACAAAGACAAATTTGATTTTTCTTGGTAAGTGAACTGTCCTCAGACTGGTAGGTAGTCCTGTCCACAGGAAGGCAGTAAAGAGTTCAGAGAGTCCCTGGTGGAATGTAGGTTGAAGCATAAGAGGCAGAGAACATTTTTCAGGGCCCTCTTCCAGCTGTGGTCAGTTAGTGCTTGAATTGTATTGCAGCAACATCTGCAGGAAATTATTTTCTGGTTTCACTTTGCCTATTGAGAAGAGATGGCAAAACTCTTTTTGGAGGGCATGCAGACACTTTGAAGATGTTAGGGCATGTAATTTACTTGGTTAATGTAATTAGGTGAATCCCCAGTATCAATAAATGCCATGGGATTAACAGACCAGGAGCAGCTCTGCTGAAGGAGGACTTGAAGGTGTTGGTGAAAGATCACAGCCAGAAAGGGAAACCTGTCCTGGGATGCATCCAGAGCAGTTTGGGCAGCAGGGCAAGGAGGGGATTTTGCCCCTCCACTTCATCTTGTCCTCACCCAGAGTGCTGCATCCAGAGCTGGAGTTTTCAGTATGGAAATAGCATTGACTTTTTGGAGCATATCTTGGGGAAGGACACAAAATATGAGCTGTGCCACCAGTCTGTGAGCAAAGGCTGAAAGACTTGGGACGATTCAGCTTGGAGAAGAGGAAGCTCCGAGGAGATTTTATTGTGCCACTTCAATACTTAAAGGGCATGTATAAGAAAGATGAGGACAGATTTTTAAGCAGGTACTAAAGAAATAGGAGAAGGTATAGGGGTTTTAAACTAAAAGAAGATAGATTCAGACCAGACAAGAGGAATAAACATTTTACAATATGGGTAGTGAGATGTTGGACAGGCTGTCCAGAAAGGAGGTGGGTGCCTCATCCTTGCAAATATTCAAGGTCACATTGGATGGGGCTCTGAGCAACTTGAGCTATTTGAAGATGTAGAGTGATACTAATTGAAGGGTTTTGAATTATGTGACCTTGGAGTGTCCCTCTCAACACAAACCAATTAAGGATTCTACCTAAATTCTTTGGACAAGAATTTTGCCAGCCAAAACTGAGCCAGATTTCTTTCTTCTGAACCAGTCTTTGTCCAGAATAAGAATTAGTGGGTATGAAGTAAGCCATGTCTGCCAGTTGACCTGGCTGAAAGTAAGCAGGAGTCAATTGAGCCTGTCTTATTTAGCCAAGTTCTTTTGGGTTGTAGAAGAAAGAAATTTGTCTCCTTTTCTTGATTCCACTTATTTTTTACAGTTTCTGATCATTGGATGGTATTTCTCACCCACATCCCTGTTCCACTTTTCAAGGGGGGGAGGGGGTGTGTGTGAATGATTGCTTGGTAGCCATCTCACTGACAATAGGTTTTGCAGGGTGGGTGTTGTGTTATCTCAATCTTTTCCTGTATGTGAGTACCTTAGCTAACACAGGAGTGAATCTTTAACAGTTATCTGTTGTTAAGTGCATGTCTCCAACTCAGAATGAGCTCCATTTCTTGTTAGTGAAACAGTTTGTCATGTGTCAGGTAATGTGCACAAAATTGTACTGTACAACCCTACAGAGGGGCTGCTCTGTCACGTCTAAGCAGGAAGGGTTTAAGTGAGTGAATTAATCAGGGCATTCCATTTCTATCTTCCCTGCTTCTCCTCCATAAATCATCTTCATTTATTTCATCCTTAATTGTGGAGCTATGACCTTGTGTTTTGCAACCTTTTCTTTTATCTCATTATCAACCTAAAAGATTTGCACATATCATCTTTAATTGACACCTCATTGTGACATCAGCAAATGGAGAGGAAATAGATTACTGAGAACAGCACAATGTTCTAGTCATTGCATCAATTATGTTTCACCAAACCACTGGGGACATTTGGGATTTTGTGGTTTTGGGTAGGGAGAATTCTAAACTGAGGTCATGAAAAAAGCCAGACAATTTCTTAACTCAAAACCCTCGCAGCTAAAATTTTCTTGTACACCTTGATGTGAGTCACTAGTAAAATTGCATGAAGGTGCCAAGAACATAAATCTGGGTTTTACAGTCCCCAAGAATCTGGGGAATATTTGGTATCCTTTACCTTGGATTGTCTAGTATAATGTGATATAAAATTTCACGCAGAGTATTCAGTGTATAAAGGATTCAAACACCACTAGCATCACAAGTTTTATTTAGAAATTACAAAGAAAAGAAAATTCACATAAAGATCTTGCAAGTTTTTATCCCCTGTCCCATCTGTTTGTCCTTTATAACATCATGTATGCTTTAAACAAAATAGATGTAGACATGACCTCTTTCAAATTAATATTGATGGGTACTGTGTTGAATGCATTCAGGTCAAAGAATTATGTTTGAAATTTTCTTGCTCACTGTAATTTCTAGGAAGCAAGAAAATTAGGAAGGTGGGGAAGTACTTCAGTGCTATCCTGTGATCCTACAGTACAAAAGAAACAGTAAGGGTTCTAAGTTTTTAAAACTCATCCATATCCAGGGAGATTTTCTATTGTTTGTTGTATTTGCCTTTGAAATGGAAATTTCAGAAACACTAAATTAAAAGTTTTAATCACCTTGACATTTCGTCATGTGCTGTGTGAAATTTAACATTGCATACTGTTCTTTATGACCTTGCAGGAGTAAATAAAAACACAGTAGCTAAACAACATAGCTTAAGAACTGGATTACTGTTTTGAAAAAGTAGTAAAAAATCTTGAGGTTCAAGACATGATCCTCCAATCCCAGTCACTGAACTTCATAACGTACTGAGCTTGTCAAACCTGTAGCATTACTATTAAGAATAGTTTTTGTTGAAAAACTATCATAAATTTATCTGTTTAAGTCATTTGTTTCCCATAACATTGGGACTGAGAAGAAAAGAAAAAGCAATGTTGAACAATTTTTCTTTTAAGGATTGGAATTAACTAGGAAATTTTACCCATCTATCTTCAGAGATTATTTATTATTTAGGAAAGTTTAATTTTGTTATTATTACTTTGGCAGGTTATCAAGTAAAACAGGGCTATGTTTTAGAATATGACTATATATGATTTCACTACAGTTTACTGTGTGCTCCTTATCTGTAGCAAGCATGTCACACCTTGTGAAATAACTCAGCATTTCAGTCGAGTTGGTCTATGTCAAATTGCTGAGCAGCAACTTGCTCCAATGTAAAACATTAGTGAAAGAAAGAGGAAGAAGAGTCTCCTCCCCAGCAGCATCCTGGCTTACAAACATTTTCACACGTGCTGTGCAAGTGCTGGGTAAGATTGGTACAGAGATCTTACCTAGCACTTACACAGCTGTATAATGAATAATCTAAGTTACATTAATAATATTATTTTTCACATATATGAAAGCTTTCTTTGGCATTTATTTTGAGCTCTGTATTTTTCTTCTTTTTACAGAAACAATTACAAAATGCCAGTAAAGTGGACACAAGTTCCCTTTGCTTGAAAAAAGCAAACTTATCTCTTCAGGAGATAGCCATGATTAGCCTTTTCTCCTTCCCCTGTACTTTATCAAACAGAGCTTAATTTTTCCCTATGAATAAAGATGCAGGCTTGAAAAAATTATTGAACTGGACAAAATATAGCAATGAATATGATAATAAAACTTCCAGAGCTGTCTGAACTTCTTGTGACTTTTAAACTACCTTGTCCCAAACACATAAGTCAGGAAACATGTTTCACTACCTACTTCAGTTAGCCAAATTCTAATTTACTAATATTTCACTACCTACTTCAGTTAGCCAAATTCTAAATAACTAATATTTAATAGATATTAGTTAAATTAAAAAGTTGTGTCATTAGAAAGTCATAAAACCTTTTTGTTTTCTACCACAAATACAAAAAAAGAGGGTTGCTGTACCCAGAAAAGCTTAGCTGACTATTTGATTAGAGGTAGATTAACAACTTCCTTCACAAGTCTAGCAAAAAATATCCAGCATTATATGAACAATTTCTAGTTGCTTCCTTTTGTGCCCAGTTTCCTCACCCAAACAAAAATATGTGGTGACAAAGAAAGGAATTTCTCAAACTGAAAAAGAGTGTGAAAACTAATGAGTGGCTGATCATGAGCAGCATGTTCCAAATAGTTATGCCCTGACACACAAGACCAACTAATTATTTCCTGATGGTCCTCCTTTATCTTGCACCTTTTTTTTCCCCACAAATATGACACAGACCTTGGAAATAGAAAACTACAATTTCCTTGCATCCAGTTGTATGAATCTACAACTCTTTAGTTAGAATCAGTCCTTACTTGGCCATCTTGTCTGTTTTCTTCTTAGGCCTTGTTTGGATTGTGATTGGCATCTCTAGTTTCAGTATTTTTTCTTATCATATGGCTTATGGGTTTGAATATAAAATAGTGTCTTTTCTCCAGTGACTGACTGGCTGTTATAAGAGTAATTTGAGCCTCTTTCCTGTCTCATTTCCTGATTAATTGCTGTACTTCTTTCAACCACACAAAATGTTCTCTACAAATCACTGACAATAATTTTCATAATCTTTAAACAGGCACAGACTTCAAACCCAGGCCACTTAGGACAGTGTAGCAATGCAAGTGCAATTTAAAGCCAATATAACACGCCTCTATCCTATACAATTTGGAAGATGGACAACTGGTTTTACCACATGCAGACCTTGTGATCTGCACTGGCTTTGCCTTGCAATATGTCATTCACTGTCTTTGTGCCTCTTTGAGGCCACGCATCAGCCACAGTGATCTGATCTAAACAACTGCCCACAACGTTACATTTATTATCTGTTACTATTCCAAGGTGAAAGACAGCTATACTTGTTACCAAAAATTGAAATCTCATGATTCTGCAGTTCTTTCCCTTATCCCTCCTGGGCATTTATACCTATTTCTATCATGTATCTCCAAAGCTGTAACCCTTAGCTGAGAGTAGTTTGCCTTCACTGCTCATTCCTGCTGTGCTTGCACTTTCTCTTCAAGTTTACACCTCAATTAAAACATATAGTAGTGGGAATCCAACTGACCTTCTATGAAAATAACAGAACTATGTGGCAGCTATGGAAAAAATGAAGTAGAAATTAATTTAGTAGTACAAAGATGAAATTCAAATTGTACAGAGTTTGAAAGGAAACATATTTATATCCAGAAAGTATTTGGACAAGAACAAGTTTTTTTGATTCACAAAATCAGAATTTGGTTAATGAAACTCCAGTACATCAAAGATAAATGAGCTGTTTACCTGAAGTGCTTCAATCTTCATCAGGAAGATGGCAACATCAGGAGAAAAAGAGATGGGCAGAGTTGCTGGGCTTCTAAATGTTGGAGCACATGCAAACTGAGAGCAAACAGTATAAGGAAAGAGAAAAGCAGAGAGATGGAGGAAGCAGCTATTGTGACTGAACATGGAAACAAAATACAAACATATCAGTTGATAAAGTCATGCCTCCCTAAATGGTAAAGATTACCTGTCACAGACATGAAACTCTCAGGAGTAGCCACATGTTTTGTCCTTGATATTTACTTTAAAATCATTTCAACAGCTGTCAAAATGATAAAACCACCAATTATGTTCGCAAGCTCTACATAATATCAATTTTAAAGTCACTAAAAGTCAATATTTTAAGAACCCTCTTTTAAAAATACTGGATGTGCTGTGCAGTAAAATTATTTTGTTTCTGATAAGTTTTTATGCTCTTTTAATTAATTACTTTCACTGTCAGGCAATTTGAGCATCAATGAATTTCAGTAAGGCTGAATATAGAAACATTCAAGGTTATTTCTGGCATGAATTCTATAGCTGGAAACAAGGGATGAACTACAACTTCAAGTAATGGTATCTTACAAAAGGATTTATACAGCTCCAGTTCTTTCTAAAGCATGTTGTGACAAGAGGAGTTTTTACCATAATATTATAAAGATTTATGTTTTAATCAAATAATGTCACTACTGTCATTAATAAATACTGGCAGATATTACTAACTACCATTCTGTAGTTAAATATATTATTTACATTGATTGAGTAGAGTATAATTGTACCAGACAGATCAAAAAAGAACACTGATGTGGAGATGGCAATAGGAACAACATACTTAAAATTTTGTTTCATTTGACACTTGAGTTAACATGTTAATATCTGATTTCTTCAGAAAAGCCTTGTTTTCAACCCACACAAGTGAAACTACTTGGAAGCATTCATTGATTAAAATTAGACAAATGCATTTGCTTAAGTAAGGACCAAGTAAGGATTTCATTTTATCTTTCTGTGTGTTTGTTTAAAATGTCAGCTAGTCAAAACAGACTGAGTTTTCCTGTATGCTTAAAATAGTGTTGAGTAAATGCTTTCTAGTTATTTTTAAATAAACATATTATTAATAAATATTTTAATTATATTTATTTTATTTATTTAAATCTATAATTGTATTTGCATTTTAATCATTGCAGATATAAAAAAGTTTTCTGCTTTACATTCTACTGATATCCAGTTTGTTTAGCAAAATTTAAAAAAAAAATTCATATTAAGATGGCATGTTGATCATTAAATAGATATGTGTGGCAGTGAAAGGTGAATAAGGTGAAAAGGTGAATAAGAATCAGTTCTGTTTCAGAGCCTGAAATAGCTGGATATGTTGTCCATGATAAGAAATTTTATCTTAGTTGTCTGGAGTATATAGTGAGAATAAAGTGTTTAGTATGATCCTATTCTGTGCTACAACACCTCTGGATTTCAGATAACAGACCTTTCAGTTGGTGCCAAGAAAATGAGGAGCACAGGGAGGCTAACCACAGACTTTTTGAGTGATTGCTTATTGTCCAGCTTGGCAGGTGACTGCTTGGCAAAGGCAAAGTGGAATTCAGTTCTTCAGTGTATTACCCTCATCATGACTACCTCACAGAGGACTTCTGATATTTGCACTGATTAGAAATTCAGCAAAAGCGTGTTCTATAGCATTAGCAACTCATAAAAATTGAAAGTACTTTAAAAATCGGTTGAATTTTGACAGGATTTTTAGTCTTAACATCCTTTTAGCCTAATTTTCTGAGTTTGGTATATACAGATGTAACACAAATACTTATTTAAATACTCTCATAAATTCCACTAATTGCTCGTTCTCTCAGAATGTGTACAATCAGTGGTTAGAAAACACATTTTATTTTCTGTTTATTTTTTTTCTCTCTAATTCAGAATAGAAAGCCAGTGATCTTTGAGCAGGATATAACAGGAATGAGAACCTGCCCACTGAACAAATTTTATTGTTTCCTCACCTGAAGTAAAGAACAAACAGTTTCCTGTAGGAGATTGTGTTCCAGATTGTGCAAGAAAATATCCCTCTTTAATATTTCTGGAGCAGCACAATGGAGAGATGGACACACTTGCTCTGTAGACATCTTCATTTTTTGATGAGTCTGCAAGCAAGCAAGTTCACAAGCAGACAAATTTGCACGGGTTTGTTTATGTATGCATGTCCTAATTGATACTAAAAAATTAATGGGCATGGGCCTGTGACCCTTAATTATTTGAAAGGACTCAGACAGGATAGAATGTTTTCTCTTCTGCCTCACATACCTCAGCTGGAAGCAGCACTTAACCTCAGATAGCAATAGGTCAATTATCAGAAATCACTTAAAGGCATGTTGTGTAATCAAGAGCTTCAATATCAACCTTTTGATTTGTTTTCAGTAAAATACATGTTTATTTCTGCTACCTGACAACAGTTGACACTGGTAAATTTCATGATTACTCTTAAGTTTTCAGCTAAACAGTACAATAAGGATTGCATTTATTCCACTGCTATCCAAAAATTTGTAGCTGTCCTTCTATGTGTAAACATAAGGCATGCCAACATAATCACAAAAAAGAAATTACTGATTAATAGTCACTTTTTGTTCTATATTTGCAAAATATTATGGATAACGATATAATTCTAACATATACTCTCTTTTCATATTTTGGGAAAGTGACTGCATGCATGCATCTGGAGTGCAAAGTGTTTCCATGCTCCTTCTGTAGGAGAGCTGAGGTTACATTGTGAGATGATAAGTCCTGTGCTGGTCTCTGGCTGCTGATTGGATGCATTTGTGGGAACAAGGCACATCCCTAAAATTGTTGTATGCAAACAAGATCAATTTACACAAGTGTACAGAAACAGAATTTAATAAGAAAGAGTATGAGTCAGCTCAACTTTTGATGCCAGATCAACCATGGCTTAGGTGTTCTTTCAGTAAGTTCCAGATATTCTTATTCAAAATTCCATTACTTGGAAAATGATGGTAAGATTTGGAGATTCCCTCTGGAATCCTTTTTTTTAGGCCAGTGTAATTTTTTCTCATCACTGTATTTTTTTTATTATTCACTGGTGACATAGGCTAGGGTTGTTTTGTTTTTGTTTTGTTTTGTAATATCTTGGCTCCTAGCTGACTGACTTCCAACAGAAATACCTTTTTTTATCCTCCTTGGCATCAGTGTTGCAGAAACCAGAAATCCTTGCTGTTGAGTTTTAAAACATCATTAATGCAGAAAGAGCTATAGACAACTGTGCTTCATATATATAAGATATAAGCATATCAATTTTTCTCTTTATTTAAAATATACAGCGCATCAAAAAATCAGAGTTTTGTTTGAAAAGGTGAAAGAAAGAGAATTTTCTTTATTATTTTTATTTACCTTAGTCAAATTGTATTCTTTCTGTTTTGCACTAGTCTTTGGTGTATGAAATCTTCCTCAGAATTCACTATTTCCAAACTTACTTTCAAAGTTAACTTGTTTTCATTTGTCTGTGGACTAACACAGAAGCCTACCTATTTATAGTAGAAGTACTTGCAAATAGGAGTTTAGTCAGACACCTTATCAAACTTAAATAGACAACCTGATTTCAAAACTAAAAAACTTGTAACTTCTAAGAAAGTCAGTGAAGTATGTGAAAGATGGCTCTTAGTATAATCTCTATTCCCTTCCTTAGCTTACATTCACTTTGTGGTGTTTACTCAATACAGCCCACACAAAAATCCCAGGTATGAAGATCCATGTGAGAATTCACATTTGCCAGTGAGGTAGCCTAGCCTCCTACCCACTTCCCACCTCAGACTTAATGAAAGTCCACACAATAAGTGTAACTTCCAAGGTTATTTCAGACTCCTGCTCCATTTTCCTGTCCTTTTCACTACCTATTCCCTGTCAAGGTGCACTCCCCAAAGCATCTTTTTCATCTGCAAAGGCTGTCAATCTATTATTTTTCAAATTATTGTTCCTTTAGTATTATTGTGATGAAATTTCAGGCTTGTAAGTAAGTACGGAGAAAACAAACACATCCTGAATATCCCATACTTCCATCCTACAAATAGATTCTTTAGAATTTGACCATCAAGGGTGATATTTCTAAACAAGATAAATTATTTATTCAGGGAGGAAAAAAAAATTTTACTATAATTTTACTGTAAAGTTGTTTTTCATTTTTGAAAAAACAGAGGTTACAAAGACTTCCACTGTTATATACTTTCAATTTGGAAAATCCTATAAATATCCACCTGAAAGAAATACAAAAGCTTTGATACTGTTTTAAAAGTTTTCATAAGACATTTAGGTAGCCTTTCAAAGGAAGTTAGAAGACCTCAGTGCTGCTGTTTTAGAAGTGCTCTGTGCTGACATTTGTGCCAGAACTCAATACAAAAACAGATGATAGTGAGAAACACAAAGTTAAAAAAAGTACTTATTACTGTGAATATCATAGCCCTCTACCTAGCAAGAAGACTTGGAGTGAGGACACTTGAAGGGGAGCCTGGAAAAGGCTCTGACATGGGGGACCCAGAGCTGTTCAGATGGGTGAAGAAAAGACAACTTCTAGACAGCAACAGAAGTCAGAGAACAGACATTAGTTGTTTAGTTACTTGAGGTTGGTTAACCTAGAGCAACCTAATCCAAGAACAGTAATAACTTAAATATTTCATCAGTATTAGTGCCTTTCTACTATTACATGATTTATTCCTGCTTACTTACTTCACTAGTCTTCCAATTTTCTTACATGAATGGCTGGAAGGGAGGGAAATTTAATAAAGCTGATAAAACATATTAGAAATAATTATAAGAAATTATAGATTGGTGTAGGTCAAATGTTGATATCTTCCAATATTTAAGATCTAGCTTTATAATTTTTACTAAGAATTCCAGAATTTGCTAATGTAAACATTTGGTAATTACTTAGACATTGCTAAAAGTGTCCAAATTGCACTACCAGTATTGCATTTTTTTCATATGATTCTTCATGGTCTTACAAAAACGTTTTTTAAAAAGTGTTCCTTGTTAGCTGAAACACACTGTTCAGACAGAAAGAATAAACCCAGAGATAGAAGCTCATCCTATGTGCGTTGGGAAAGAGGAGGTGGGGTTTCTTCTTCCTGATGATTACAGCTCCCACATTAGTCCACCAGTATTAATGGGACATCATCAGTGAGCTTCCATTCTCTTCTAGTTGAAATTTGCTACTTACAATTCCTGCCTGCACAATGTTAAAACTCATCAATTTATATTTTTCCTTGGCATTTAGCTTCTGGAGGCGAGATGTCATGTAGAGATTTATAATGAGAAACCTGTAGTCGTAATTAGGTTTGGAAGCACCTGATTGATGTCTCAACTTGAATGCATGCTCTATGGTTCAAAATGTTCCCAGACCACTTCTAGACTGCACAGCAGCTGAGTGCATTGCACATGTCAGAGAAAAGTCTGGGGAGCCCATCAGCCTACTGCAGTTCTCATGTCTAACTCCTTCACATGCAGGGGTCAAGGAGGATGCAAAGCAACAGATACAAAGGTACTTTACTGAGGAACTGGGACCTGCTGAGAAGCTCAAAATTATTCTTGGTCCCCTGGCAAAACCTGGCACCTCTGTAGCCCACATGAAAGCTCGGCTGCCTTCAGCTCTAGAAGAGCCATGCCTTGAATACTTTAGGTCAGGAAAGATTATTATACTAGAAAAATCAAATAGCATGTTTATTTCAAACAGCGGTCATACAGGAACTGCTCTGTATTCCAGAAATTTCTGTGTTATTTGCTGATAAAGTACTAAGAAGTTCAAAGTTACAAATGTCAGTCACGATTATGCCATCCATACAGGTGGAGAACACTCACCTGTGGGTGTTTCATACCTTCACAGAATGGCAAGATAGATGATGAAATCATAAAACCAGTTATATGTGTTCAGAACAAAGAAAACGTGTGAATTTTACTGAGCTGTGAAAGGTAAAAGAACCACTTGGAATTAATATAGGAATTAGTATTAAATCCACTCATTTAATCATGTGGCCCTTCAGCTCAGATTGTTAAAGGAACAATGTAAGGAATATTTTCCAGGGAAATGAAGCAGAATTCTTCAAGAGATCATGCAGAGTGCATTTTTCTTTTTTTGCATTCCAGCATACAGGTGGCTGTATTTAGGCAGTGATAAAAGCAGAATAACTGCAAGGTAGTGCCTAGGGACAGTTTTGGACTGAGCTGCATGAAACAGTGGCTCAGTTAACACATTCTCACTCATACATCATGTGAATATGTGAACAAATAAGTCTTGTCATCTGGTTAATGGACAAATTTATCCTTTATTTTGTACCATGCCTTCAAAGAGTTTTAAGCATGTAAACAATCCTCACAAGCTTAACATCTAGCATATGCTAAATCATTTCTCTGACAGTTGAGGTTCTTTACAAGAATCTAGCTCTAGTGCTTGCATAACTTCCTTAAAAATATCTAGAACCGGTGCTTTTCTTATAGGACAATGATAAGCATGTGAGTCAATAAGTGCCTGCAACTTATCATAATTCATTTCAATAAAGGAGAAGGTATATACAACTCTGTGTCCTCTGGTTATCAGATAAAACTAATATTATTGATTGCCATATTTTTAATAGTTAGTATTCAGATGTTTTACTCCCCTTAGGTCATGACTACTGTCTTTTCCATAGTCTATCTTCTAAAGGGCCTATATATAGAGAGAGTTTTTAAAAGTTTACAGATCATAGTTTGAAACTGTCATCTAAGAATAATCAATTGGACCTTGCAGCTGCAATGAATATGTTCTTGAACCTCAAACACATTGTGTGTGTGTGTTCTTGAACTCCCTTGGTCTTCTGAAACTGCTGCATTTTCTGTTTCAGTCAACCAGGTACAGAGGTCCTTCCAGTTGACTTTTGAATGATTTTGATCAGGACCTGAATGTCCTGATTGTTAATTTTCATTTAAAATATTTAATCCATTTATAAACAAATACATAAATGCATACTTAAGTTTGCATTTATGAGTTGCACTCACAGCCTGAAATATTGGGACACAAGTGTTGCCTCTAAAACATAAAGCAGCAGAGAAGTCACTATGCCTGTCTCTGACCTGTAGTTGGCACTTCATAGGCTGCAGTTTATCTAGTCCATGATTGTTTTCAAAGCAATTTTACTTCCATTTTCTTTTTAGAACTTCATAAAAAATATTTTACTTTAAAAAATCTAAGCTTTATACAACTCAATTAATTTTAGTTAAGCATTAATTTATAAATATTGCCTCATTTAATTTCCAGTGGAGAAAGGCTGAATGCCACCTATAAAATCAATATGAGTCTTTTATAAAGCAGAAATCTCATCAAAATTTGCAATGTCAGAGCTTAGGGGATTTTGCTTGTTGTCCTCTTGGGGTTTTTTGGTTTTCATTTATATTTTGGGGTGTTTTCTGTGTTTGTGGGGGTTATTTTTGTTTAGTTGGTTTTGGTTGGTTTTTTTTTTTGTTTGTTTGGGGGTTTTTTTGGTTGTTGTTGTTGTCGTTGGTTGGTTGGTTTGGTTTTTTTCTGACCAGTATTTGTCAACCTTTAAAAAGTGAAGGAAAGCATCTGTCTCTTAAAAGGTGTTGTGGTCTTTTAGCAGTGACTCCCTGGGAACTTGGTGTCTTCTGGCCTGTGACAGGCTACCTGACCATAGACTGAGTAAAAACACTTTAGATGCTCTGGATTTCTAGCTCCTCTGAAACATTTTTAATGCTGTGTGACTTCCTTTGCTTCAGATGTGAGGGTCTTTCATTGAGATGTAGAACAGAGAGCATGCAGTCCCTCATCAAGAACTATTAACTTTTTTTTCTTAATTTTCTTTTTTTTTTTTTAATATCATTTGCTTTTTGTCATCAAATGGAGAAGACACCAGTCACCAGAAGACCATCTGAATCCCCAGCATCCTTTTAGCTTATTAGTTAGTCATTCAAATTTTCTATTTCCCAGGAAGGTATCTCAACTATTCCATGTATTACAACAGTCCTAAAACAAGGAAAGAATATCAAATTCAGTCAAATACAAAACAATCAGCTGAGGTTGATTGCAAGTTAATGCCACAATATTCACTTTAACATTATCTAAAGAAGGGCTCTGAGGAAAAAAAGCCAGGAGAACATAGAACACAAGTTATTATTTTCATGTGAATCCTTACAGAATTTTTTATGGTGGTCATGAAAGTCACACACATAGTAGCTAGCACTTCTGAAGAAGTTTTTTTAAAAAGCCCTGGTTTTAAAAGAATATTAATTTGTCATGTACCAGATGAAAAGAAAAATCAACTAAGAAACAAGGAATATCCATTATCAAGTGTATTATAGTTCTGAGCCTTTAGAAATCTTTTCTCTTTACTTTGACTAAAACATGTAAAGATTAAAGCACTCCCGTTTGCTTTAGTCCTAACAACCAAATTATGTAAGCAAATACATTGCTTTATTCAGCAGTACCCAGTGCATATTATGATATGACAAAACACAAGTTTATCATCTACTTATCAGATTTGAGTGTCATCAGCACCAACATGCAAATGAAGTTAGTTGACTGGTTTAATATTATGACCCTGTCTACACTGAAAGTATATCCCAATTATATGTTTATGTTGGCAGAGCTTTAGTGAAAAACCTGAAAATCCAAGCCTAGTTGATATTTTTTTTCCTAGTCCATAAAATGTTTAATACATACTTAGAGGCTGGCATTTTCATATTACTGGAGAAATACTCCAAAGCTCACACATCATGTTGTCTTTTTCATGTACAGCAGTTTTCAGGAGATACTTTTTCTAACATACTGTTAATTTACAGGAACTCTGATTCTCTGGATGGTATGAAAACATGTAGCTGTGTGTCTCTTCATACACACATGTAGAAGAAACAGGAGCCTGTGAGAAATAAGGAATTTTGTTTGCTTGTTTCCAGCATGTTATTATCAGATGAAACTCATTTTAGTAAATAAAATTTTGGGATAATTCTTTCTGAATGTGTTTAATATTCATTATTTAAAACACATGATGGAAAACCTTCGGTTTTGACCTGAGAGCCTCAATGAAATGGTGAGAGGAGAGTAGCAGCAGCACTTAGCACACAGTAGTGTGATAAGATATATAGCAAATTGTCATTCTGAGGTAGTAATATAAAACTGTCCTACCAATAAAGTAAACACTTCTTATGTCTAAATTGTTTCATCTCAATTAAATGTTAGAAAAAATAATATGCTTTATGTCAATTATTTCTCTCTCTCTGTTTTATCCCTTCTCTCACTCCTAATTTCTGTCCCCTCTCACCCCTGCTACCCATCTGCCCTGCAATGAAAGTATAATTTTTTAAGATCAGGATTATTAGAAGTATTAATGCTTACAAATGCCCATGAGTAACACAATCTGTGCTTCAGAGTCATTAGTAGGATTAGTCATTAACAGTGATTTATCCAATGTTATTAGGATAAGTCATTAACAGTTCTGACTTCTGTTTTTCTGAGAAAAATAAGTATTCAGTGAATGTGAGTAGCAAAGTGTTAGCAGAAGACAACATTTGAATAGGAAGGATGAAAAAAAGATTATTCCAAACTTGTGGGAAATGTAACAGGTTGCAATTAGCTCTGGAGAGTGACAGAAAAAACACAAAAAGAGAGCCAAGAAAAGGCATGGAGAGAAAGGGGAAAAGAATAAGTCAGGAAAATATAGGAGGTTGCAGTAAATGCATTATTTTGAGGAATGAGAATAATTTTAAATTATCTTCTGAAAATAATTCAAAGGGACAGTGGATGAAGGCAAAAGATTCTTATCTCCTAAAGCTGAAGAATAGCCAGGTGACACATTAATTTCAGTATGTATAAATATAATGAATATTGAAATTATAATAGCTGGCATGGGACGTGACAAAATATGTTAAATACAGAACTCTAAGGAGACAATTAGAAAAGTATCTATAAACCAAATATGTAGACAGAGTGTGCTGATCCCAAGAAGTTAGAGCAATAAAGTATTTGTACCAAATTAAAGAAAAAGATTTTACAAATTCAGATAAGTTTTATATATATATATATATATATATATATATATGTATATAAATTTTTTAAATTAAGAATTATTATAAAAAAGCAGCAAAGCAGAGAGCTTCAAATAATTTACTTTCAGTGACTTTCTGCAAAGAAAAAATCTGAGCAGGTTTTAGGTTGGTTTCCTTGGTTTGGGGTTTTTTGTTGTTTTTTTTTTTTTAATTACTAAAAAATGTAAGTGGAATCAGGCCTTATTGGAGCTTTTGTAGAGCGTGATGAGCTAAAAATTTGTTAAACTTTATTTCTGTGACAGGAAATCTTGATATGCTTAACATTGCATTTTCATCATCACAGAGGAATTTAATCTGGTAAATTTCACTGTGGCCCCCTATTGGATAAAATCCCTGATGTGTATCAAGCATTGTAAAGAATGCAGCTAGAAAGGTTGAGGATTGCAATGTCAGATGTATATTTATATAACAACTGAAAGCACTGGATGGAAAGAAAAAAGTAAAATTAAATACTCAGCTACTCTATCAGACAGAATAGAATGAAAATGGCAATCATTATTTATAAAAGGCTTTGGGATTTGTCCAGGCAAGTCTAGTGATGTTTTCCTTCACTTGACCCAGCATGTCTGTTTCTGCAATGAGAAGCACCTGCAAGTTCTAGGTTTTCCATTTATTCACTAAAGTATAACAGTAAATCCAAAACCTACTCTGAAGAGCCATGAGGTTTCTTTCCAGGACTTCAGTTTTTCAGTTACAATCCTTTTTAATCAGTGGGAACTCAATCTGTTGTTCTTTTCCATTCTAGACTATATATTCATGTTTATATTATTTTCTATATCTTTAGAAATTTGTTATTCTGTTCAAATTAACATTTATATTTTTCAACTTTTAAAGCATTTACTTACTCTATCTCACAGCACTAAATGATTAAGAAGTACAAAGTTGTTTTATAGGATTTCTTTTCCTGGAGCAGTGGTGGTTGCTCCTCCTCCTGGCAGATGCTGCTGCTGGTTAGGTTAGTACTGAGGGGATAACAGACCTGCAACTGCTCACTGACCTCAACTTACAAAGCAGCTCACAGTGGCAGAGAGGTCATGTGAACGACACCTAAGGGACATCTTACAGATCCCGATTTTGCTGGACGAAGGTGCAGATATTGTGATGAGACAGTATTGTGGCATCCAAGGGCACAGTAAAAATTCACTTTCCATGAGTTTCAGCATTGTTTCACTTCTTCCTCTTAACATCCCAAAGAAGATTGCCACCATGAGTTCATCATTTTAGGGCCCTCTTCCAACATTGTCACAGAAGCTTCCAAATGTGTGTCCCTGGACAGAGTCTGAGTCCTCTATCAGCAGTCTGGTACAAGCACATAAATTACCAAACCTTGTTATTAGATGCCTCTCTGTGATACCTGTGAATCCATTTTCAGCTTTAGGATAACATGAAAAATAATTTACATTGTCTGCAATTTCAGAAAGAAACAGGAGAATCCCCTGTCCTTCTGGACAGCTGTGGATCAGGAGGTTCTTAGGAGTATCATTGTGAGTCAGAACACAAATATGTGTGCTAAGACTCCAACAGCTACAGCAAAAGATTCCTCCACAAAGGAGTTCCAAAATCCTCAACAGAAAAACCCTTACTGTTTCAACCACTCTGTTTCTTGGAAACGAAAGAAAAGGAAAGTTCCAGGAAAATTAAACTCCAGGAAAGGAAAGGAAAGTTCCAGGAAAGAAAGGAAAAGGAAAAGGAAAAGGAAAAGGAAAAGGAAAAGGAAAAGGAAAAGGAAAAGGAAAAGGAAGAGGAAGAGGAAGAGGAAGAGGAAAAGGAAAAAGGACCATCAAGCTTCCTCCAGGAGACAAAAATCTGTTATTGCTCTGCCACATTAACAAACATTGAGTATTATTTAGAAAGCAGTGTTAACTCTATGTAGGAAACATTGGTCAGACTAAAAGAAAGAAATTTGCAAATAACAGCTTTAAATTATCAGAAAGTGATGCTGAATTGATTTTTGCAGAATCTTTCAGAATAACTACAGGCAGTGCTTGGGAGGCAAAGTTAGATGGACTGGAGTAAAATACAAAACACATTGCAAATTCTTCACCCTTAGCATATTTAAATATTGGAATAAATAAGGCAGGAACATGATAGATTCTTCAAGCACAATACTTGAAATGAAGCTACATGTCTTTCTAAATCATATGCTCTAGTTCCAGACAGAGCTATAGGCCCACGTTAAGCAGGTCAAACAGGATGACCATGGTGGCCTGTGTGTGCCTTGCATTCTACAAACAGATGAAAATGAAGTCATTAATTTCACTGTCACAACAGGGTTACACCCTCAAACATGTTCTTTTACCTGTCAGTTGTTCCTTATTTATTTATTTATTTGGTTAGTTTTTTTTTTTTTTTTTTTTCTCTCCATAGCTATCTTTCTTGGAACTTCATTGTACAGATTGGTCATTAACTGTGATGGAAATGCCAATGTTTCCATGGAAACCTCTGTCCACTACAGAATATACTAGAGCAATATTTGAACCATTTGTCGATTTGATTAATTATGTCTTTGTGCTGAAGGCGGCTTGGCTAGATTGTCTCATCATGTATTAGAGAAGCTACTGCTCTAACAAATGGAGCTATTGTTTTGGGTCTATTCATCTTGGTACATCCCTGAGAGCTGATAGACATGTCAACAAAACGACTGTCACTTAATGAGCTGCAGCTTGTCAGAACTGTTTAGGGCTTCATGCTAGGCACAAACTGCTGTCATGACAGCTTCAGTTATTATGGCAATGAGTAGGATGTCCATAAAAGAGTCTATAGAAAAGAATGACCCTGGTTTTGATATCACATAGTTCGCAATTATCAGCTATATATACACTATGTGATAGATTAATAATAGATTCCAAAGCTTTGAGACAATTTACTGATGAGCTAGTTCTTCAGTCACAAAGAACGTATAAAATATTTTCCCTAATCTCTTTAGCTGCTTTTCAGTAAATAGAGAAAACAAAACCTGCAAAACCAAACAGAACAAAACAAAATCTCACAGAAAATATCAGCTAGTAATTGCTTGTAATTTTGCTTTGTGGGTAAATCATAGATATTGCAGCTTTCTGTAGCGAGGTAATTTCCATCTAAATTATTTTTTTTTAAAACTTTCATGCTACCTATTGCCTGTATTGAAAATCTGCTAAGAATGACAAACAATCTAAATGCCATATGCATGGCTTAAAAGGAACATTTTTTTTTCTTAAACAATATTATGTAAATCTACACAGAATTTACTCTGGTTCTTGCTCAATTTGCATCAACATTTTTGCAATTTTTGTGGACACATCTGTCACTATGTTGTTTACATTAGTGCATATCCAGCTCTAAAATGTAAGCAGCTTTGGCAGTGTGGGATAATGTCCTACACATACCTGCTTATTTCTGGCAATGAGTTTCATATATTTTGAGTAATAGTGGAAATATTAGAAATCTGTATTGATTTTCACAGTGGCCTAGAATTTCACCTACAGAAATGTGAACTTCTCAATTGGGAAACATACTCAGAATCAACAAAACATGCACTAAGCTTACTCAAACCAGAAGCTAATTATGAAAATCAAGATAGACTTTCTACATATTTTAAAAATGTAGATTTATAATTTTCATTCTTAGATGCTACATTCAATTAACAAACATTAAGAGTCACTGTATATGTCATTTGCTTTAAATATTTCCCTGTGCAGCATCAGTGATTAAGCTGTGTCCCTAATAATCACAGATGGAAGTCAGCACCCTGTAGCTACCAACAGCCACATTTAATCAGTTAATAACTGTGGATTAAACTTAATTCAGATTAATTTGTATTAGTATAGAATTTGTAACTCAATTGCTTTCATATTAATTTACATGTTGTCTAGACATGACATCACATTGACTCTTTGTTTGGCCCAAACACTAATTATGAACCATGTAGCTAATGGATGCAAAACTTGCAGTTTAGAAGCAAAACAGAATTTCTGACTACACCATACTGAGGATAGTTCAAGATTACAGTTTAGAGTTGCAGGCTGAGCATTGCCTGGGAATGGCAGTTCTTCATTTGCACTTCAACCTTCTTAACAATATATTTTGTTCCTACATGAAGAACATGGCTACTGGAAAACAAAATTACTACCCTCCATCAAAAATTGTTAGCCTCAAATTTTTCTGGGAGAAGTTCAAAGAGGAAAATGAAGGATTTAAAAAACTTAAATTGGCTTAAAGCCAAGCCAAGCCAAGCTAAGCCATGACAAGCCAAGCCAAGAGTCAAGCCAAACCAAACCAAACCAAACCACACCAAGCAAAGGAGAAAACCACATCAGAAGAAGGGGAAAAAACATCCCCTGCTAACATTAATAATTGTTATGGTACAAAATTGGACTGAACCACTGCCAAGGTTATTTATTTTATCATTTATAATTGTATCTGTTCTGGGGTGCTTTTCACATGAACCTGAGCTCAGTTATCATTTCTTGTCATAGCACTCAACTTTCAAAGCACATTTTCAGGTAAGAGAAATATAGTAAAAAAAATCCTTGGAATTAATTACCATGATATTTAATTTCCAATTATTTTGGTTTAACTAGATTATGTGTCTATATTTACACATACATAAGATTCAAGTTAACTTGAGATAAACCTAGAGTGTATTCAAACTTATTTTTATGCCCATATGTAAAACAGCACTTTTAAAACATATTAAAAAAAAGAGAGAATCACTCATTTATTACCTTGAAATTTTCATGAGTGATAATGGGAATAATAAAACTATTTAAAAAAAAAAGGTGATATATATTACTCTGAACATTTGACTTTAAATTTTAATTTTTCTGTAGAACCTTCATAAGAACCACCAAACCACCCTGGTTTAATGCTTCAAACAAACAGCAAATAAACCCCTCAGATTAGGAGGCCGAGTTTATAACTCTGAGCTGAGACTTTGCTATTCCCATCTACCTATTTATTTCAATGGTGGTCAACAAAGGCAATAACTGAGCAAGAAAAATAAGGCCAAACACATTTTGGGTTGTTTGTTGATTATTATTTTTTTTTAATCTGAATATTCTCCATATAGTTAAAGTGATTTGAACAAAGAAAAAACCCACAGTCTTTATGGTCCAAAATAGCTCAGACAGACGTTATCCCGCGATAGATGCTATAGGGAAATCTATTACTCCGGCATAATTTTTAACCTGCTGTATAAATAATGTTTGACTGGCTCATCTGCGGGGTCGCAGTGTCACCTAGCGGCCCCGGCTGCTGCCTGGCCGCCGGTTCCCGCGGCAGGCTGCGCTCGCAGGCGCTCTCTGCGCCGGTACCCGCGGAGGCGCGGCGCAGCGCCCGCAGCACGGCAGGGCAGGGCAGGGCAGCAGGGCAGGGCAGCAGGGCAGGGCAGCAGGGCAGGGCAGCAGGGCAGGGCAGGGCAGCAGGGCAGGGCAGGGCAGCAGGGCAGGGCAGCA
>JANIJU010000003.1:7692767-7729156 GCA_025504685.1 Leucosticte australis | reverse complement strand
TAAACTAAAAACCCCAGCCAAATGGAACAAATCCAGCCAGAAATTTTTAGACCTATACAGAAGACAGATACTGCAAATCACAGTGTTCCATACACTTCTGAAGAATATAAGTGCCAATTTTCCCTATATTAAGAGCTCCTGAAGTTTTCAAAGAGGTTATTTACAGCTAACAGTACATATTGACATTGAAATAAAAGTCCACAAAGCAATTGCTAAACTAATACACCTAAAAGGTCTTAAGGGTGCCAGTTATGATCTTGGCAAGTTAACTGTGTGTTTCAAGAGTCTCAATAGATTCAGAAGTACAATAATGTTGGAACTCTTCTTAGCATCCTGTTTCTTTCTTGCATATAGACAACACAATAGGAGAGTAAGCAGTTTCTACATGATTAATTAAATGTGAGAAAAGACATCCAGATGCTACTGAAATGCTCTTAAAATGTAATTTATTTACTGCCTCTATTTCTGCTTTTTATATGGAATACATCAATTATGATCTCACTTCGCAGCTGTCTGGTCTTAGCATCTGCTAATGGTTTAGAATAAATATAATTATTTACACTAAAATAAGTGTATTTCTTTAACAACTTTATAAATTAAAGGTATGGGGATAACCTCTAGCTTGATATTGACACCATTGCTTGGAAATATATTGTTTTATATTTCCATGTCTTCATAAAAACCTGAAACAAAAGAATTCACATGTTCCCAATTTCCCACCAATCTCATTGCTACGGGTATTGGCAGTGATCAAGATATAGTAAGTTATACCCAGCTGCTAAGGCCGGGCTGAGGTCAGAAAACACACCCTGCACTAGCCAAGGAAGCAGTGGATTGAAGGGCAAAGCCAAGAACATAGTGTAATCATATTGGAAGCAGTACGAGAGGAGGGACCACAAAGTGAGGATCCAAACTGAATATGTTGGACACCAGAATTTTTTGAATTCTCTCCAACAAAGTCCTTAGAAAACCAAGCCTTGAAAAGACTGGAGCTTTGATAATTTGCTTTAATCCAAAGACACTGGTAAGATCTTCACACAGGTAACTTTAGTCAGATTCACAACAACACACAACAACACTCGTGGCATCCTGGGAAGCCGGCTGTGGGAACAACTATCTTGATTCTGCAAGGAATGCCTGAGATTGTGATATCTTGACTCATCAACAAGGAATGTCCGAGGTGAGAGTGTCTGACTGTAGATTTCTTGTAAAAAAATTTTGAAGAGATATGGCAGTAGCAGTTGTCTCTGGGAAATGTAAATCTTTATTCCAACTTTTGCTGGGATGTAAAGGTTTCATTTGTTTCTCATCAATCCAGTCTATCTTGGCAATACAGCCATCTTCAGTGTGCAGTGACACATTCCTCAGCTGGAGAAAGCTGAAAAGCTGATGGTGAACAAAAAAACCATAGGCACGCATTTTGAAATAATGGGGAAGAAGTTTGGTCTTGGAGGCAGCATGGCATATATTCTATACAGTCTGCCCATGATACAAGGACTTGCAGAAGTTTGCTACAGTAGGATTGCTTATTACCCTTCTTCACTGGTTTGCCATCTTTTCCACACTATGCCAGTGGCAGTAAAACACTGAGCAGATGTCCAGGCTTAACTGACATTAACAAGAAGCTGAGCACTGAAATCAACTCCACCAGGGCTTCTAATTGCATCTTAGGAGCTCTGCCACTGGTGTGGGAAGGGTCTCACAACGCATTTCTGACAATACTGCCATGGAGAGAAGAGGAACACAAAGAAAGAAGCAGCCTTGAACAGAAGGAGCCCTACAAGTTAAGCTTTGCAGGCTAATAAACTTTGTGCCATAGAACCTGTGTGCTTTTCCCAGCACACAGGTTATATGACACATGAGCTGGCACAGGGACTCTTCTGGGGCAAAGCAAACCTGATTGCAGCTAAGCATATTCTGCTGCCCAAAGCCCAGATACCTTCTTTTTAAGGAAGATGCACAGCTGTGAAGGAAAGTTTGGCAGGAAAGTTTCTTCTTCCCCTCAGATACACCTACATCCCTGTCATGATGGATCTGCACAGCTTCTGCGAGCCCTGCGCCTCAGACCATGCAGTGGAAACCATAAAGAAACAGAACCTCCACTGTGGTGGAGAAATTCTGCACTGAGGTACAGCCACTGTCTCGGTAGGGATGGGTATCACTGGACTGCTTTCCTGGTCTCTTCATCTGCATATCTGCAGGGGAATTGTGCATACAATACCTGAGTTCTGCCTGTTCCAAGAGAACACTCTATATTCAAACAAGTAAACATTAAAAAGCAACTGCTAAGGTCCCTGTGGCAGTTGTTACATTTAGTAACTGCACTCTTCACAGGTATCTGTACTTGCTAGCTTCACTTGGAAAGTTCCCCATTGCTTGACATTGTTAAACCCTCATTTTGTTTCCAACTCTCATGAAAAGGATCATCTGACATCTTTCTTTTTCAGATCAGGGACTAGTTTGAAGGTCTCATATGAAAACTCTGACTCTCTCCACAGGCCTAACTAAATCTGTGATCAGAAGGGAGTGGCATTTAGTATTCTTCAAAATGACAATGTGATGGGGTTTGGATTTGGATTTTGGGGGTTGGGTGTTTTGTTTTCTTGTTTGTTTGTTTTCCCTCTGGAACATGAAATCACATCATATTTTTATTTCTTTGTTATCTTTTGAAAAACAATGTTCTGATTTCCTATTGACAAATGATCTGAATTTGATTGCAGCTTCAGCTGCAAAACAGTTATTTGAATGCAGAGAGATATGAAATCCAACTGGCGTTTGACATTTCCTAACGGATGAATGATTCAAAGCATTATTTCCCAGGAGTACTATCCACCACACACAAACTATTCTGGCATAGATGCTTCTAGTAAGTTCTCTCACAATTGCACTGTTCTGGGTAAAACATGATCAGAATCATCCTATAAACATGATCAGAATCTCTGACTGTGGTGATTCCCACTCCTAGATCGTCACCCCAACAATTAAGTCAAAAACCTTCTAGGCCTCTTCCTCTTGCTCAGGGTCCACAAATGTGTTTCACTTCATAGCAAAGTTTAAAGAATTTCTCTCTGAGGATACTCAGCAATTCATGGGAGATGGTGTTTGCCCCAGTAAACAGTGGTCTGGAACCCTGCTCTGAATTACAGTAAATTTGCACTTTGGCCTCCCACCTTATCTCTACTTCACTGAACCTTTTCAGAGTACCACTTAAGCATCAGATTTCATTTACATTTATACACATGGTACTCGCCTTTTCAGAATCTTTTCCCTCTTCGTTCCCCTCTCTACAGAAAATATTTCCTTGACTACATTACCATCAGCAAACAAGCTTTTACACTGTTTAGCATGCTATCAATCTTCTTGTATAGAACTTCACTTCTTACTCGAGGTTCCCATGTGTGCAGTAAAAATAAATCCCAAAATATGTTTTTTATTTATTTGAAGCACAATACACACACTTACAGACATAAATAGACACAGAGACATATGTTTTTGCAATCAAATTTTCATGGTTGCTTCTTAAACAAAAAATGCATAAAAATATACCCAAAATAACCTTTTGAATTGGTGACAATTAAATTATTTTCATAATGGGCAAAATGCAACTCACCAAGATGGAAAGGGCTGCCTCAGTATTAAGGACTTTTTGTTTTGTTATAAAAAGGGTGTATAGATGTGATAACATTTTTTAAATTGTGAAATATATATATTTTTTACCTGTCGTACAATTTTTTTCTGAGGAAGATGTGTGGCAAATACAATCTTAACTCTGTGTCAAAAGTACTTTTTATCGCTTTCTACTCTGATATTTCAGAAAGGTATTTCAGGGAGAATAACCTGTATTTATGTTCCTGACTTTCTCCAGCCAAGTGTCTTGCTTTCAAATTCAGTATGTGACCAGCCTAACTAAAGAAATCCTGTGGGATTTACACCTGGTAGTAGATTAGTACTTCGGCTGATTTTCTAACAAACGTACAAGGTACAAGAAGACTGAAGGAAGCTTTCCTTTGTAGTTCTGGGAAGGGGGTTGGGAAGCCATGGAGAGAGAAGGGGAGGAAAGACCACAGGCTCTGTGTTTGGAATTCCTTTTTCACCACCAAGTATAGCAACAGGGGAAAAGACTTTAAATGCCCTTGAGCACAAACTGGCAGGTATGGGAGACAGAGGATCCTTTTGTTCACATCTTGCACAGTAAAATGTCTGTTATGTCTCTCCCATAGCTGTGAATGACAACTTTGATCATCACTGTATTATCTTGGCAGAGAAATAATCTAACCTCAATCCTTAAACTTTGTGCTTACACTGTGCACATTTTCCTAATGCTATCTAAATATAAGAACCTGGCTTCACTGTATTTCATAAAGTACATTAATTAAATCAACTCTTCTTCTGACAGAAATGTTAAGAATCAATCAAGAGCCATTTGATTTTCCTTATATTAACATATCATTTTCTCATATAAGTTATTGAAGCAGAGTTTGTAAAGAGTTTTCATCTACTTTGAAATCATGATTAAAATATTTCACTTACAGGAACATTCTCCTATTGGTTTGTTGATGGATCTTCAAGGATATTCTGGGTAAGGGTAAAAGTTTCTACCAATAGCATAGATTTCAAAACACGACCAGAAATGACCAGATATTAATTCATGTTATAAGAAGCATAATCTGTTCTAAATAAGGCTGTGTAATGCTTTCCATTAAACATCATGATTTATATATCTTGGTCAGACTTCAGGGATTAAAACTGTCTGTGCTGAGTGTCTGCATCACACAGATTTTATCTCACTGTCTGACAAAACAGATCAGTAATTTCTCAAAACAAGATTAGGAAACAGATCCTTCAGTTTAGACAATTTCAGGTGTGTTTTGAAACAAAAAAATAGATGTGTGCTTTGGAAAGGACTCAGCTATGCTTCAGAAGGTCACAGGAGCATAAGTCTAGCGCTCTAGCAATTTTTATCTCTATTAAGCACGTAAATATATGAAAATATCTTCCTCAAAATTTGGTCTCCTACTTGAAGTCCACCCCACAGATGTGCAATTGAAATTCTTCATGTAAGAAATTAGGGAAAAAGTGCCCACCTGGCTGGTGGTAGACTATACTGAGGAAGTCATCATCAGTTCCCTAGAGAGTGGCACTTTCCATCTCAGCATAAGGTTTTACATTGACAAACTGTATTCTTATGAGTCACCAGTAATAGTGAAAATTTCTTCCATTTTCTCTGTAGAAAATACATTCCATGAAGTGATGAAATTTTCAAGGATCACTCTTCAGAAATCTCTTGCCTTATGTCAAGACACAGGTATGATTTACACTATGTAAAGGTAAATCACAAACTTTTGAAACATCTGTCAATTAATATAGCAGAAATTTCAGTTATAAATAAAAAATACCAAAAAAAAAAGGAAGGAAGGAACACAGCAATTCAAAATACTTCATATGCCAGATGTTGAATCCATCAATAGCTTGACAAAGTAACTACTACTACATTGAACTGATGTCAGGAGGTTCAAAACATGCCATGAAAGCACAGCAATCTTAGTAAAACTTAGTAAGACAAAGAATGCAGTATTATTTTTTATGCAGCAGTAACTCAGGAATATACTCATATCTGACTTTCTTCTACAAAAGGGTGTCAATGAGATAGAAAGCATGCAAAAGTTTAGAGAGGCTAACATGGTACACTCCATACAATGTAACTAGAAAAATCCTGAAAAAGAGATATGAGGAAAAGATATCAAAATTAAGTGTCAAAGAAATATGATGGTGAACTGGTCAATTGAGTGGTTTTTGCCTTAGAAGATCTTGGTACAATGGATTTTAAAATTCAAAAATCCTGAGGTGCTGTCAGACAACCAGACCGTTTCTTATCTACTTTCAAATAAAGGCTCCTTCAAACAAAATTCTTTGAATTTTCTGAGCAGTAGTTCTCCAATGTAAAAGTAATTCTCACAGTGAACTCCAGTTTATTAACAAAACTTTCTAGTCTCTTCTATCTTATGTTGCAGAAGAACTTCATGAAACTTAGACTTGTTGCTAACAGACATTTTCTTTACAGATACTGCCAATGAAATAGACAAAATACTGATTTTCAGGAAGCCACAGAATCAAATGGCTCTACAAAACCATTTACAAGTTTTCTAATTATGTTCAGCTAGGCTTATTATTTCTGTCTTGGGAATCTTAGATTGCTGCTTATTAATTTTAGTGTAAATGTTCATTTAAAATACCCCAAACAAATAAGGGTGGGGATGAAGTGTGTTTGTGTGGTCAGGAAGCTGGGGGCTTAAACTTAGAATCACCCCAGAAAAATGGTAGGTTGACAGAAGAAATTCAGCTCAGGTATCAATGGGTTAATGCAGTCACCAGCAAGGAAGTCACTAAAGCTCTATCTGATGTGCTCAAAGAGATGGTGGATGTTACGTGAGGAAACTTAATGCATAGGTTGAGTCTTGCACCAAATGACCCAGAAGCTCCCTCCAACTATAAGCTCTATGAACTGTGAAAATTGTAATAAGTAGTGGCACTTGTGGAATTCCTTCCTGCCACGAAGGATAAATTATTATATAAAGGCTGTCACACGCGATACATCATCTACAAATTTTTTGAGTTCCTACTGCAGCTGCCATTTGGGAAAAAAGCCCCACCAGACCAACAAAGAAGACTTCCCTTAAAATACATGAAAAAAACATAGAGCTACTTGCATGACAGAAATTCATCCCGAGCCTCTCTACAAGTGCCATTGTCTTTGTTATATTTGCTGTTGGTGATGTGAACATCCATAGGACACCAAACTCAGGAGAGAAAATCCATTCTACAGTTAAGTGGAAAAGTAAGTATTCCAGGCAAGATTTTCTTCATTCTACTCACTAAAAGGTAATAAAAAGAGGACTGGGTTAACCCTGAGATTTTGGTCTGTTTCTCATAACTGACAAAAGTAAAGAAGATGGTATAATCTAGATGACAAGTCCTTGAATTCAGCAACATTTTAAAAATGCCAACACATTTATCAAATATTATCCAACAGAATCTTAAGGATGGAACAGAATTCAGAAGCTGCATCCACTAATGTTTCAGCTCACTTGTTCCCAGTTTTCCCTTCCTACTCCACCATCAACCTCATACTGTTGTATTTTGCAGGAAGATTACAACACAGACAAATATTGAACCAGTCTTTAATATTTTCTCTGTTAAATATTATCTTAGCTAAAGAAAAAACAAGGAATTGACCTGATACCCATGTAAGATTTCTTAGGAGTTGTACTGAAATGAAAATTTCTACCTGACCTTTACACTGTTATTGCAACTCCTGGTCACATATACTTACATCTTAGTGACGGAGCATTCTTTACAGTCATTCTTTCTGTAATGTAATTTTCCAAATTCATTAAGAATAAGATAATGCATGTCTGACAAAAGGTCAGGCTTGTTATTCTAGAGAGAAGCAACAAAGTTTGCAGTGGTTTATCAGCATTCAATAAAATATGATTTATCTATTGCTCTATTATGATAAAATGATAGATTTTATCTACCATTAAATTACACTGATAATGTAGAAAATATTCTTTAAAATATGCTTTGTCTTAACAAGTTCCTTCAGCAGCAGAATTATATGATTGTCAACAATTTAATTATTCTCTACATGCACATATAGTCAACCTTGTATATAATATATAATTGTGTATTTTATGTATTAGTGTGCAATATTATTTGTATATATAATTTTGCTCAAATTAGCAATTAAGTTTCCAATACTTAGAGAAAAGGAAAATGTTAAAAATTATGACCAGAATCATTCTGATTGCTCACTCCTATTGTCCATAATTGTTGGGGTTTTTGTACAGCATGTGCTATGGATAAGAAAACCTGAGTTAATTATGTATATTCTTTACTTTTCTGGGCAGTTGGTTTTTTATAACATTTATAATTTTATGTAACTAAAAAAAAAAAACATTTTGAATTGAGAAAAAGTAAAAAATTAGTAGGATAGTCTATTTTTAAACTATTTCTTTTTGCTCACTTAAAAGTAGTACAAGAGAGACATATACTGTCTTCTTTATTAAAGGAAAGCTCAACCTTTTCTGATGACTGAAACTGAAAGATAAGACAAAATAATATATTTAAAGCTCATGTTTAATGTTCTACAGACATCAGTGGGCACCATATTGTCAATGCTGTCATAAATTTAGTGTTTGAAGGTCATTAGTTATGCAAAAAAATAATTACACTGAGAACCAAATTTCAGTGTTCTTTTAATTACTGTTAAGCATTTTTAATACTGTTTGGTGTAGCTTTAAGAAGTAAAAAGTAAAATATGTAAGAAAAATTACTGGATTTTGATTGGTACCAGTAGTTCAAAATAGTATTAATGGAAAATCCATAGAAGTATCAGAGTGTTTTTATCTTTGAGTAAGTACTTATGCTCCAGCAAAACAAACCAGCCAGTAAAACCACAAAAATACAAGGGTATAATCTGGAATTTCGCCATTAATATCAGAAATTAAGTTGGCAATCCATCCCCAATTGTCCTTATATCTCTTCACTTCATTCATTCATGTTTTTTCACTCCTATTTCTTGTGAATTTAATTGAGCTTTTGTCTTTTTTTTCTATTCTCTCTTCTGAAAAGAAACAGTTTCTTATTTTTCTCTTTCTTTCTGTATATTTCTTCTATTCCCTGGTTCTCTCACTCTTTGCATTCCCCTTGTTTTCACATCTCTGCCATTCCACTGCCCTCTAACACTTTTCACTACCCTGTTATGCACACACAAAATACCTAAACAGACATTTCAGGATTGTTGCTGTAAGTTGTCAAGTTATCCTTTACCATACCCAGAGTGCAAGCACTCATGGTAAGTAATTTTAAATGGAATTTCTTCTTGAGAGAACATAATCCAAACATGCATTGACTATAATTGTGAGCCAGTGGGGAAAATTTTTTCATTGTTTATTCTACAGTGGTCATAGAGATATGGTATATCTCTATCCATTAACTAATGTACATAGCAGGAAATAGCCCCTTTTTTCATCTCTAATTATTAAGTTCACTAATCTGCATATTAACCATGCTTTAATTTATGCAATATATGTATTTTATCCTCTGCATAATATGACTCAATCACTCTCTCATATTTCTAGTGGTACAAAACAAAAAACCTTCATGATAGCAAAATTATATCCTGGGTTTACAGCTTCTATCATATCACTTAGCAACTAGAAATGTTCAAAAAACAGTGGTTTTCCCCATGAACCTTCTTGTACTCCATGGTCAAAAACACCAGCTGATTTTACCCACTGCTCATCTGTTGGTGCTCAATGCATCTGTATAGTTATTGCCATACTGCAAGGTGAAAGACACTGTAGAAAACAAGCATGCAAAATGGACAATAATAGAGCAGAAAAGATGAATAAAGCAACAAAAAAAAATGTACCAGATTAAACTGCCTTTTCTAACTGAATCAAATGAATATTGCACTGCCAGTCATCCACAGCATTCAGTCACCATTCCAGGACTGCTAATCTGCAGGAAAGCAGGATTAAAGTCTTAACATGTGGTAGAACCCATACAAAATACATTATTTATTTGAAGCAAAGTATGCCAGTATTTCACATGGTTAAATTAAAACTTGTCATTTGAAAATGAATGCCGTACTGAAGTAGAAAATGTAGCAGAGAATGATGGACCAGCCTTATTGCAAGATCTTATGACATGAAGAATTTTTTCCACAGAGCTAAGCAGTCATCTTTTTAATGGCACAAGGGCCCTTTAAACTTGTCTAAACTATATTTATGGAATTGATATTCTATTTAAGCTACAAAAAAAAAGAAAATTCAATTTTTTCCTAAATAATAATGCTTTCTGGATCTCTACCAACTTCTTTGTGCTTCTTAAAGTATATCTTAGGATTCAAAGAAAGTTTTCTATTTATCTGTTGCTAGCTATTCACTGTGAACTATGATCTACAGAAGACCTGGGCAATCTGCAGTCCACCAATATAATCCTCTTCCTCTTCCAAGTTTCTCACTGGGGAATAATCTTCTCTTCTGGCTATTTGGTTGGTTAGATGAGCTACTACAGTTCACACAAACTACTCTCAGGTTTTGAGTTTTTTCCTTTAAATGTGTCAGGTTCTGATGATTCATATATGTGGATGGTATGGTCACTCCAGCCATACCCAGTTTAGAGAAAAATAAATAACATAATGCCTTCTTTAAATTCTAAATAAAACAGAAAATAATACAAACAAATAATATTTAAAAATCCCTCAAGTTACAGGTTTTATCTTGCCATTCTAATCTGTTCAGGTTCTGTTCTGTCAGGAAATATAGGGACAGAAATGTAATGATTTTCCTGCACAATTTTTGAATTGTAAATAATGTGCCATCAAATGCATAAGCCAGTGTTCAATTTAATATCTTATTTTATAACAAAAAATAATTAATTATGTCATTGATCTGTTTTCAAATTCTCTGAAGACTGTCCTTTTCCACACATGGTCTTTTTTAAATTAATCAAAATATATATATTTTCATGTCTTTTTGCATTTTCTTCAAGTAAAAAAATAAAAGGCAATGATATATATTATGTGTTTGTTGAATTTTACTTGGAAAAAATAGATCTGTAGTCGTAAACTCATATGATCCCATTTGAACACTGAACATTTGAAAATCAACTTTTTAGCAAAATAGAAAGAATATTTTAAACTGCTCAAAGTATGAAATACATTGCACAGTTAACAACAGTACCACTATTTTGGATAAGATACAGGGCAAGAACACCAGTACATTATGGACAAAGCTTTCATCTTCACTTAGATTAAAAATTAAAAAGAACAGCAATTCCTAGCTTTACAAATATAGACTGGCATGTTTTTAACTACAAGTTGTAGATGTGTCTTAATTTTAAAACTTGTACAAACAATAATTTCTGGCTGTAAATCTGTGTTATCAGTGATTCTTGGAGCCTGGTTAAGAAATTCAGTTTGTTCTTATGTGCTCACTGAGTGCAATCCAGCTGGGTTGGATTCTTTAGTGTTATAATTCAGTAAGTCTTATTCCTTCTTGACTCTGAAGCCATAATAAACTTTCAGAGAGACATTTGAACCCTGTATACTTTGAATACTGTATACAAAGATTTTGTGAATCTGAATCATTATTTAATTATAAATATCTTTAAATAAATGTAGTTGTCTCTGATTCTATTTAATTCCCAGTCAGAACTTTGGCTGATTGTCAATTGTAACATAAACATATAAGGTTAAGTTTTATTTCTCACTGATAGTGCTAAAATATAATCAAGATAATTTTTAGAAATCTGGTAGAAGTATTTTCTCCCAGGCAGAATATTTTTATGCAGGCTTCAGCCTGAAGCAGATTTTTCATGGCAGATTTCTCAAAACAGAAATTTCTAAGAGAACTGCTGACACAACCTTCACTCCTACATAGTAGTGTGAACTTGCCACCGTAATAATTAAGCAATTAGGCATGACAGAGAGTATGAGTTTCCTGAGATAATCACACCCCTGGGGTATTAGAAGTCATGATCCAGAGATAAGTGGTTTTAATCCCCCAAGGGTGTGATTATCTTATGATAACCACACCCCCTGGAGGAAATTTATAAGTCACATAAAAATCTTCAGTGTAAAGTAAAAAGTGCTGGTATTGCAAAAAAAGTGGATATAGAGAGTGCTATGTGGCTTCCTCAAATTAAGGAAGAATTGCAATACACAACAGGAATTCATCAATTACCCTTCAGTCCAATGCATTTTACCGGAAAGAATATCTAAGAACATCGGATGGGGCAACCACGGGTATGTGTACAGACTGGGAAGTTGAAAAACAGTGTCATGGAAAAGGACCTGGAGGTCCTGGTCAGTGGCGAGTTGAACATGAGCCAGCAGTGCCCTGGCAGCCAGGAGGGCCAAGCGTGTCCTGGGGGACATCAGGCCCAGCACTGCCAGCTGGGCAAGGGGGGGATTGTCCTGCCCTGCTCTGAGCTGGGGCAGACTCACCTCAGGTGCTGGGGCAGTTTTGGGTGCCACAATACAAGACATATGAGACATAAGAAACTATCAGACAGCGTCCAAAGGAGGGTCATGAAGATGGTGGAGGCCCTTGCAGGGAAGCCATATGAAGAGGGGATGAGGGCACTTGGTTTGCTCAGCCTTGAGAAGTCTGAGGGGAGACCTCATCACAGTCTGGAACCTCCTTGTGAGGGGAAGAGGAAGGGCAGGCACTGATCTCTTCCTCCGAGGTGATCAGTGACAGAACCCAAGGAAATTGCCTGAAATTGTGTCAGGAGAGGTTTAGGTATGAATGCTCAGGAGTGATGCTGGGCTGCAAAGGGAATAAATTCCTTTTCATGAGTTGATTTCAAGCAAAAGTGAAAAATACAGTAACTTGAAATCATACAGTTGTCAGATCTTCTAAAATAGCTTCATCTGTTATTCACCTTGGCTTCTCCCTTTGGCAGTATAATTTGAAAACAAAGGCTGCCTACCCTTTCTGTTGTGAAGAGAGCACCACTCATTTGTAAAAGACCCCTGATGTTGACACTGCTCCCTCTTACTTCCCCTGAAATGACATTCAACATTTGTGAACACTGTTGTTTGGTTAATCAAATCAAGATATTTTGGAAATGACTTTGGCACAGTTCCAACTGTGCTTATACTGACTGATATATGTAAGTTCTTTGGCTTCCAGCAGCCTTACACACACAGTTCTTGATGGCACCTGCAGTGCATTATGCATTAATGTTTCTTTTGTTTTACATTACACTTCTACACAATAAATGTTGTGTACAGGTATTCCACCATTACATGAAGATAATGAAAACATCATACACTCACAATCAGTGAGCAGGTACTTTTTCTTTGTAATATCTTGCATTAAGGTGTTGACATTTCAAAGACTTTGAAAAATTAACTGAAAAGTTCTGGGTATTGGTCAGGTTCAGCTT
The DNA here is from genome assembly GCA_025504685.1 of Leucosticte australis. NCBI lineage: Eukaryota > Metazoa > Chordata > Aves > Passeriformes > Fringillidae > Leucosticte > Leucosticte australis. The sequence continues at coordinate 7,716,196 of JANIJU010000003.1, read as the reverse complement.
CATTTTCTTGTTCCACCGCTGTAATTTGATACAAAAGAAGGTCTCCTGCAAGGAAGATTTTTACACCTGTAGACAGTCTCAAAGTTTGCTGTCCTACTTATTGGAGGCCAATATTGGTAGTAGCCTGGATTGCAATGATTGTGTCTTGGTGAATTTCACTATCTCAAAGGATATAGGCCAACAGAAAAGTCAAGTGAAGACCTTAAACCTTGTGAAAGTAGTCTTTCAGTTGCTTGAGGAACTGGTAGATGGGACAGACGTTCTGCAAAACTGTCTTCAGGAATAAAGGTGCAGAAGGGATCTGTCAGATATTTAAAGACCTTTTCCTTAGAGCACAAGACCTTTGCAAGAAATCAGACAAGGACAATTGGAGACCAGCAGGGATAAATAAAGATCTTTTGGTTAAACTGAAACACAAGATGAAAATGGATAGTCACTAGAAGCAGGGACACACATTCTTGGAAGATTATGGGGATGTGGGTTGGGAGTGTAGCAATGAGAGTAAGAAAGCTGAGGGACAAATCTAGCCATAACCAAACTTGGCAGGGGATGTGAAAAGTAAAAAGTGCTTCATACAGGTACATTAGTCAGAAAAGGAAGACAAAAGAAATTTTACCCCCATAAGACAGAGGATCTGAGGACAGCTGACATGGGGAAGACTGAAGTACTCAAATTTTTTTTTCCATTTTTCTCTGGAAATTGCTCTTGTATGTCTTGGGACATTCAATCTCAGGGCAGAGACTGGAGTAAAAAAGTCCAGTCCCTCTCATCATGGGACAAAATCAGGTTCAAGCAACTTGATGTGATCCACTGATAAGAGAAGTAGGATGAAATAAAGACAGTTTAATACGTAAAGCAAAAGCTACATATGCAAGCAAAGCAAGGAATTAATTGTCCCGTGGGCAGGTATTCAGGAAAGCAGGGCTCCATCAGGCATAATGGGGACTTCAAAAGGCAAGGTCTTCACTCTGAACGTTCTTCTTCACACAGTTTTTCATTCATTACCATATTCATGACCATCATATGGTCACATGCAATATCCCTTGGGTCATTTGGGGTCACCTGTCAGAGCTGTGTCTACTCCCAAAATCCTTGTACCGCCCCAGCCTCATCACTATTGTATGGGTAAGAAATACCCATACAATACATCCCTGAATCATCAACACTGTTTCCATCACAAATCTAAAGCTAAGCCCCATCCTAGCTACTGTGAAGAACATTAACTCTATCCCAGCTCACACTAGCACATCTTTATGCAATATGGAAAGTGAAAGGGCAGAACACCACTGGCCAGTTTTCCTAATACATTAGAGTTTATCAGAGTTCTGAAGCCTTTTAATACCAGTTTACTGGTATTATTTTTTTGTTGTTGTCAACATTATGTCCCCTTATGTTCTTTCTGAGTTAGAATACAAGATTTATTATGGGATCCACGACCATGGGTAATTACAAGCAGAACCGAAAACTCTGTAACAGATTTATGTAGTTCTTAATGGCATTAAAAATCCAAGGAGTTTTAATCAGATCATCAAGGAAATTAAATTTTTTTTAGAGTTTAGACCAATATATAGCATAGCACAATCTCTGCTATACTACCTTTTACCTCTTCATACAAATAAAATCAGTATATCTGGACATTATTAATGATTTGGGAACCCGTAGCTTTGCAGTTTTTCCTATGTTGCTTTGGTTTCTCATGTACATTCTATAAACCCCAGGATTTAAAAATTAGACTGAAATGGACCTCTTCAAAATACAGCTGAGAATTTCCAATTACCATACAACTCCATTTGGTACTCCTTTTCACAATATGGCAGCACAGGAAAAAAAAAGAGAAAGTAGGATTCCTTTTTAATTTTAGACAAAAAATTAAACATTCACTTAAAGTTGATCAGCTCTTACACAAAGATTTGTACTCATTAAATAAAGTTATCCTTGGTTAATGGATTGATAACAACATCATCAACAACATCTACAATAACAACGGTTGTTTATAGATGGGATAAATTTTCTGAGCTGTAGGATATTTTTTTAACTCTCTTATTACTCCATGTCTTACACTACAGCTTTCTTGGCATCACCTTGCAAACTTGTACAGAACAGTACAAGTCAATGTCACTGCAAATCAGGGAAAGACAGCAAGCTGAGTGATGATAAAATTAAACTCTTAATCAAATTTCATTGTAGGTATGGCTTTAGACCTGTGGAAGCAATGCAAGCTGATCAGCTTGGCAGCCAGTCAGCATTTCTGTAGAAAAACAGACATGTTTTAATAGAAAAGCATGAATAATTTTCATAATAGTAGTTAAACAGAACAGCTTTGTGGCATTCTGAAGTGATCAAAACAGGTAAAGGAAATATTTTAGGAAATAACAGTAAAAGTTTTAATAATTTTTCATCCATATTCTCTGGAAGATTCAAAAATTATCTACTAATTTTACTTATAGACAGAGCTTATGCACATTTAGCTCTCATTTCTCACTATACATGTCACCATTAGGTGGTTCCTGCTCCCAGTGGAAATGGCATATATTTAATTAAATTTGAATTTTTTGCTTGTACTGTTTCTTGGTTTGTCTTTGGTTTGTTGGTTTTTTGGTTTTTCTTAGAGGTGGCCAGCCAGATTTCACATTCAGGCTTTATCTAAATCTTTCTAACTTTCTGAACTAAAACTGTTGAGTTGCATACTTCCCTATCCATCCCCTCAACGGTAAATTCCAAGCAGACACCATATTTTCCATTCAATTGAATTTCAATTCAATTAAGACAGTTAATGGACAGTTATGCCTCTGATTTTCAACAGTCTTAGAACTGACATACAGAACTGTCCAAACATAAATTGATCAGTTTGATGCCACTTTACTAAAAGCAGAATCATTCTGCAAAGTAAAAATCACAAATCATCTATGAAAACTTTGACAACTTTGATGGCTTCCTAAACCTCATATAGTGATGACTTTAAATTTATTCCTGAAGACTAGTAAAGCTGGGGAAGAAAACAGACTCAAGCAAACAACAATAAAAAACCCCATCAAAAATCCCAAACCAACTATAAAAAATTCTTACTTTGTATTATATATCTTCTAGACATCTAAAGGCATGATTGACATTTTAGCTTTGCACATATTTCTGGTGTTGCTGCCAGTATTATGCTTTTCATTGCTGGCACAGCAATAAAGTCTGGTTTCATACCATATGGAGTCAGAGTAGCTTTAGCACAACTCCAGTATTCCTAGATGCTCCAGTGATTGGCAAGATTTCTGTGGTGGTTTTGGAAATGGTTTACATTCACTAATAGAAATATTGAGAGTGAATTTGGTTTGATTTGTAGAGCCTCTTTCTGACCTTCCACAGCTAAATGGAGATGCCAAACTTTAGGCTGACACATCTAACCTCTAAAACTCATCATAGTATAAGAATCCCCAATTTAACATTGAATAGGGTACTATGCTGCAAGTGGCAGTTGGTTTTTGGGGGCTCTAGCTCAGGGCTCCTGCAGTCTGTTTGCTTCCTGTACTGCATACAGGTCATGCAATGCTGCATTACACTGCAGAAACACTGCACTGCTGCTTTCTCTTTGGTGTGAAGGGATTTGTCTCCTCCAGAAGATTTATTCCAGTACTTACATTCACTGTCATTAATACCTGGGAAGGTATGTCCACAGCAAACAACTGTGACACTACAGCCAGCACAGAATTTATAAGAAAAATATAATTTGATGGTTAATCCATCTAGGAAGCAAAGCATCCCTCAGGTAAATGTTGGTTTATTCTGTGGCTGTGTCGGCCTAGTGCCAGAAACTGATTATATGTTGCAGATACTGACACAAATATCATGGAAATCCTGGACATTAGTTTAAGCTGCCTGGTTTTCTTCACTGAGACTCAGCCTTCCCAGAATATCCAAGAGGGTTCTATATAAATGCACAAAATCTTCTTTGCATGCTGCTGATCTCTCATAAATCAAAGTCAGCAAGAAAATACTGACATTGCTGAAATGCTGAAATCCCTCAAACTTCCTTAATTCTGGAAATTCATGTCATATCCATCTGAACAAATAAATGCATTCAATACATTTCCGATTATTTTGAAAGCAGTACACATAAAACAATATAATTTTCTATAATAAAGTAATACCTCATTAATATTTAATTAATTGCATACTTTGTTTTCTTATTTGCAGGATATTACTAGACCTCCACTTTACCTCTCCTCAACAATCTCTTGGTTCTTTTCTTTTTCTTTTTCCCTCTTTCCCTTTAGTTATCTTTTCCTTTCTTCACATCACTCCTTTTCCAAAAAGTACTTTGGCTCCAACCAAACTTATTTTGCATTAAGTTGTATCTTATGAAGTTGTTTTATTAAGTCACTTTACCATGTACAGAAAAATCTATGACTTTCCAGACCAGATTCCCACATAACCATCTCTACCAGCCATATCTGTCAAAGACTAATATTTGTTTTCAGATCTCTTTCAGTGAACTGATATGCTGGCTGAGTGTGTCATTAGGAAGAACTATAACAAAGGTTTTCTATATAGTAGAAGGGTGTTTTAAACTCCCTTACTGGGAGCCTACCAATTTATTTGCAGAAGTTCAAATCAAATGGTATAATATTGGCTCTAAGATAGGGATAGTTATATGTAAACTCAGAACAACCAGGTTCAATAATGACTGGCACAATGTTTCAAGGAAAACCAAATCTTTAAAGGTATTTATTAATATAATAATTGCTTCATTAATTTTTAAGTCACTGCTATGGCACATGTGGGTAGTTAAGTCCAGATATAAATATAAACTATGATCAACTAAACACACTATACTTCTAGGCTTTAAGAATCATTTTCTGATTCAAGGATTACAGAAGAAAAGAAGAAAATAGGAGAAAGAAAAAGAAAAGGAAAAGGAAATACTTGTGGGATAAGAGTAGAGCAAAAGTTTTATTTGCATATAGCTCTTCAAAGAAGTATTCATGTCTCTGTTTCTTGATTCTGCTTGCATGGCTGTAAAGGTATCAGAATCCATGAATATTCCTGTAATGATAAGAAGTCCAAGTAAAATCTGAAAAACTCTTTCCAGGGGCTTATTGTCCCACTTATCCTGCTCAAAATTAATTAAATTACAAGACATGGTTGTCTCCATTTCCTCTTCATCTCTATTGCTTTCCTTTGGTATAAGACATAAAGTGGATGTGGGGTGTGGGATTAGTAATAGAAAAAAATAATTAAGATTGACCAAGTTTTTTCAATCTCTAGTTTTACAGACTTTGCTAATGAGCTGAAGCTTAACAGTAAGTTGACCACAGACTCCATTTAAAATACTTTCTTCACTTCTGCTCACAAACTGCTGTCTGCCTTAAATTTCTGCAAAGAGAGGTAGCACTGGAAAAACACTTTTTAGCATTTATCCCTAAGTTCAATAGCAAAGGCTGGAGGAAGGATTGTCCAAGGGGAACTATCAGGAGAGCTAGGGAGATAACATCCAGGTAAGTAGAACAGGGAAGTGGTCAGGGAAATACAATGAATGATGTGTAAAGGTCACTAGGAGAATAAAGAAGTTAAGTTATAACTGGAGATAAATAGAGGGAAAAGAAAAAAAATATGGATGGTTGGCAAAATGAGAGAACTAGAAGAAAAATAAAAGTAGTGAGAAAAATTAAAGAAAAAGAAAAACAGTTTTAATAAAAATATCTTACACAAGATAACTGGCACAGTTCTTCCTCAAGGTTCAAAAAAGGAGAAACCATTGAAAAGCTGGAAATATTGAGCTTCTCTCTTAGTTTGTGGAGTAATTTTTCTCTAGATGTCTCTCTCTCTTTCTTCCACAGCAAATCTGTCCTTCTCAGTCTCTACCCCTTTTGCCCATCATGACACTCAATGCACCTGTATCTATTGACTGTCTGTGACACTGTGAAAACTTCTCTGTACCTATACAGCATGACACAGGTGAAGACAGAGAAAAGCTCCTCAGTGACAACAACACCAGTAAATAAATATGTTTGGACAGAACAGAAGGGAAGGTTTCCAAAACAGCACAGAAAGAAGCTGAGACCTCTTAAACTGTGCACAAAAGAAAGAGCTATGCAGGAGAGGACAGCTTAGGGCAAACTTGCTGAAAGCTGTTTTGAGCAGCCCTTTAAGGTACTAGACATAGTAACAGGTTGTGCCTGAATGGACTGATCTGCAAAGCAAATGGAGTCATTGCCTGAATTCCCAGTCCTCAGGACAGATGAGGAAAAGTTATTGGTTATTTTTCCAACCTATTGTTAGCCTTTACTTCCTAGAGCTCTGAGGATATTGATTGTCATCTGAGTAGGCATCAACATACAAGTGAAAATACCAAATTAGAATGAGAGTAATCTCTCTGTAGATATAGTGGACTAGATGAAAGGAAAAAAAAAAACAAAACCCTTGTGGTAGCCACATAGTATTTGAGGTTAAACAACTTGAAATAAAATGCCTAAAGAAATGTTATTATTTCAATAGAAAGTCTGGCATAGGCAATAGCACACAGATACCTTTCAGGTCTTTGCCTAGTGTAATTGATCCAACCTTAGGCATGGGAATGAACAAATGATACCTTCATCCAGACCTACATTTAAGCTACAAACAACATAATGTTTATGTACCAATGTTCCTTTCTCCTCTTAGTGCTGCTTCAGTCACAGTTCAGTACATTTACTGTAAATTTTGTTCTAACCATAGTTGAAGTGTGCACTTATATGAGTTTCACAGAACATGTGTGGCATAATTAGACTATGGTGTCCCAGGAACACGTGAGAGTTTTTTTGCTTTACAGATGGGTAGCCTTTTTAATTACTTCATTATATAACATCATGTATTTTAACTAGTTTCTTCTCAAAAGAAACTTCAAATTTTGCTAATCTGACTTGGTGTGTTTTCTCCTCTTCATACATGCAGATTTTAAAAATCTGCCAGATGGGGTAGCAACCTCTGCCAGCAACTTTCCAATTTTCTGCCACTCCCTCTTAGTTGAGAAAGATTTCAGAAGTTTTCCCTTAAATAAAAATTTATATTCCCCTTGTATTTTGACTTTTTTATGAATGTAAATACAATGCAGTGACAAAATTTCTTACCATGTAATCTCAATATTTAATTTTACTCTTCAGATTCCAGAACTTTCAAAGCAGAGGTGCAGGCACTGATGTCTTCTCTGTAATGACAGTGTCAGGACCTGAGGGAATGGCCTGAAGCTGCATCAGGGGAAGTTTAGGTGGCATATTGGGAAAATGTTCTTCACCCAGAGGGTGGCTGGGCACTGGGACAGATTCCCCAGGAAGGTCACAAGCCTGATAGAGTTCCAGAAGCATTTGCACAACTCCCTGAGGTTTGTGGTATGACTCTCCAGGCTGTCCTGTGCAGGTCCAGGAGCTAGACTTTATGATCCTTGTGGGTCACTTTCAAATCAGAATACTCTGTGGTTTTATGATTTGGTGATAATAAATCCCTGATTTTCTCTTTCAAGCTGTGCTGCATTCTTTGTCTGCAAGGGACAAGGTGGAAAGGCAATACAGACATTTGAAATGCTAGAGGATTGCATCACTTCTCTGTAGTGTCTGATCTGCTTGGTGTCTGTAGTCTCCTCTCTCCTTCTCTTTCTGAGGAAAAAAAAAAGAAGAAAATAAAATATATTCAACAAGATGAAAGGTCTCAAAAAGATGGTATAAATTTCTAGTGCATAGGATAAAACTGCCTCCCCCTGACTCCAAAATTCCTCCCATCACCATTATTTAGATCAGGCGCTGAATAATGAAGACACTCCAAAAGTACAATTTAACCACAAACAAAAAGGTTTTTTCTCTAAATAAAATTGTCGTCTTGCCAATATTAAACAGTACAGAAAGAAGCTGTATAAATATTCAAATGATAAAAAGGGAAAAGGATGAAATAAAATCCTCCACTTGAGTTTCTGGATTGGTTTCTTTTTATTTGATGTAACCCTGCAAATTGTGTTTAAATATAGATTTTTTTAGAATAGACAAAAATATAAAGCTGAAATACATGATAAACTAAGTCATTGAGCACGTTCATTGCTGTAAGTAAAGCCAGATGCTCTGGCTGTGACTGCTCACAGCGGTTCAGCTGTGGCTTTAGAGGGAAAAGGCAACACAGAAAAAAATCTAGCTGTGTATTTTGGTTTTAGAGATGACCAAAGAGAGCTTTCCATTCCCCTGATTGAAAGGGTCTTTGAAATCAGCTAGAATGATTGGATAGCAGAAAAATAATACAGCAATGTCCTGGTTTAGGGCAAATTTGGGGGGCCCCTCCAGAAAGCAAACCCACACGGCCCCTCCCCCCAACTGGTTCGGGAAGAATCGGAGAGAGGTGGAAAGAACCTGTTTATCTGACAAGCACATCACCCCCAAACACACAAAATGAACAATACCGGATGACACCACTCTTTCACTGTTCTGAAAAAGATGACAAATTCAGAAAGTCTCTCCTGGGGTGGTTGCTCTGTCCCTCCGGCGCTGGGGCAGCTGCTGCAGCCACAAGATGCAAACTCTCTCTTGGTGTTTCCCAGATCCCAGTCCGGAGCAAGTTTGGGTAGGTCCAAACAGGAAAGGGGAAACAGTCCAGGAAGGAATTTGGACTGTTTAGCTAAATTAACTAATGAGAGGAGGAAAAAAGCAAGAGCAAGCAGAAGCAAAGCAGAAGCAGAGCAGAAGCAAGAAGAAAGTGAAAAGCGGGGCAAAAAGCAAAAAGCAGCACTGTGTACTGGTGCTATCTGTATGTCCAGCCGAGTGGCTGATAAGAGGCCCAAAACAAACCTTTCACTCTGCAGAGCCAGTCTTAAAGGCACAGAACATAATATCCAGCATAAATAACACACATGAATGGGGATACCAGCATCCTAACGTCACCCTAGGACAAGCAAAATTCAGGTCTTTTCATGTTCATGAAGCGATATTCTTGTTTGACAAACCTAATTTTCTTTTACAACATGGTCACCCAGACAGCTGATCAAGGGAAGCCAGTTGGTGTACTCTTTCTGGATTTCAGTAAAGCTTTTGATACTGTCTCTCACAGTGTCCTTATGGAGAAAAACTCCAGCACACAGCTGGATAAACACATCACATCCTGGGATTGGTGAGAAACTGGTGATGGGTCAGGTACAAAGGGTTATAGTGAATACAGAGGGTGACATCAGGTGGGCAACCGGTCAACAGTGGGATCTACCAGGCATCCATCTTAAGCCCTGTGCTCTTTAACATGTTCATTAACAACTTGGATGCAGAACTCAAGTTCTGAATGAGATTCAGATTCAGATTAGTATTGATTTGTTATCAATACTAAACTGGGAGAAGCCCTTGACTCCCTCAAAGGCAGAGCAGCCCAACAGAGAGATCTCAACATATTAGACAGATGTGCAATCACCAGTCATAGGAAGTTCCATAAGGGAAAGTGCCAGATTCTGCACCTGGGACCGGGCAATCCTGGATGTATGTACAGACTGGGGAATGAGAGGCTGGAAAGGAGAGACAGAGAAAGGGATGTGGGGATCCTAGTCAATGGCAAGCTCAATATGAGTCAGCAGTGCCCTGGCAGCCGGGAGGGCCAAGGGTGTGCTGGGGTGAATCAGGCACAGCATGTCCAGCCAGGGAAGGGAAGGAATTGTCCCAATCTGCTCTGCTCTGCTCTGGAGAGACCCCACCCTGAGAACTGTGTGCAGTTTTGGGCACCACAATATAGGAAAGATATGAAGTTGTTAGTCAGCTTCAAAAGGAGGACCATGAAGATGGTAGAGGGTCTGGAAGGGAAGCCTAAGATCAGCTAAGGTCATTTGGTTTGTTCAGCCTAGAGAAGAGGACACTCATCATGGTATGCAAGTTCCTCATCAGGGGAAGCATCAGGGCAGGCACTGATGTCTTCTCTCTGACAGGTCCCAGGCACTGATCTCTTCCCAGTGACAGGTCACAGCGGAATGGCCTGAAGTTGTGTCAGGGAATATTTAGGTCACACATTAGGAAAAGGTTCTTCATTTAGAGAGTGGTTGGGCACAGGAACAAGTTCCCAGGGAACTGGCCACAGAACCAAGTCTGCCAGAGTTCCAGAAGCATTTGGACAATGCTCTCAGACACTTTGTGCGATTCTTGGAGTTTTCCTGTGGAAGACCACAAATTGGACTCAATGATCCTTGCATGCTCATTTCAACTCAAGCTTCCCTTTCCAGTTGGCAATGTTTGCTCTGTGCACCCCAGGACATGCATGGCCCTCCTAGCTGCCAGGGCATGGCTGACTCATGTTCAACTTGCCATCAGCCACAACCCCCAGGTCCCTTTCCCTGGAAGGCAGAGGCACTGCTTTCCAGTCTCTCATTCTTCATTCTCTACAAACATCCTGGTTTGCCCTGTCCCTGGTGCAGTATTAGCACAGTCCCTTTATAAATTTCATATAGTTGGTGATTGTCCAGCCCTCATTTTGTCAAGGTCTCTCTGCAGGGCCTCTCTGCACTCAAGGGAGTCAACAGCTCCTCCCAATTTCATATCATCTTCAAACTTGCCAAGAATTCCTTTGTGCCCTGCAGAAACCCACTAGTGACCCCAGTCTGATGTCATTCTATTCTCTATAACCCTTTCTGCCTGACCTGTGAGCCAGTTTCTCACCCATCACAAAACATGGTTAGCCAGCTGTATCCTGAACATTTTATCCAGAAAGGTCTTGTGTGAGACTGTATCAAAGGTTTTGCTGAAGTCCAAAGAAGACTGCAGTGACTGGCTTTCCAAGATCAACTATGTGAATTACCCCGTTTTCCTGCTTTAAGATAATTTAAGAGATGCTCTTAAATGAGTTGCCATCCCTTATGGTATTAAAACAATACTTTTGACCAATCAGAAACAAATATGGGTCAATGTAAGTGAAAAATTAACAGTTTACTATGAAGTGAAACAGCAAGAGGCAAAAAACCCCAGCAAACCCAAACAATAGATACAAAAGAGATAAATCTCATTAACTCCTCCTGAGCAAAGACAAACCTAGAATGGTGGGATAGTCCTGCCCCATGGCTGCTAGGGGCAACCTCGTGTAGGGAGACGAAGGAAAAATGGTATCAGACTCTTCCCCTTCTACTTATGTCTACAGCAGCAGCAGCAGCAGCTCTGCCTGCAACGGCGGCCGGCAACTGTGGTGCTTGCTGCTCGGTCAGGGGCTGGAACTTGGCCAGAGGCTGGGACTCGGCATGGGGCTGGAACTCGGCCAGGGGCTGGAATTTTGGAGAGATGTTGCCTTTGCTGTTGGCATCAGAGAGCGAGCAGACAGCTGGCGTGTCCCGGTCTCTGCACCCCTTCACCTGGGCAAGGCGCTGCCAGCGGCCGCAGTGACCGCACGGAGTGGGGCTGCTCGCTTCCCTCAGCCTGGCGCCATGGACATGGACAGGTGCTGCAAAATTCTCTCTTGAAACAATTTTTGATTGTGAAATGCAGCTTCTAGAGTTGGCACTGTTGCGAGTAGAGGCAAGAAAAATCAAGCAGCAAACCAAGCAGCCAGAGAGGCAAAAGCCACACAGCCGAAGAGAGAGACAGCTGCCTGGGAGTGCAGACAATAAAAGCGACCATGCAATCCTCTTCCACCACCCCACACCCACCCATTCTGGTTTGTGGCCTCAGGGTCTAAAAGAGACTAAGAAATTTGGGCACAGATAGATATGGAATACAATATTTTGTGTTTCCCTGGACACCTGTTGTAGAAGGAAATCAGTTGGAGAAGCAGGACTTCCTCCTCATGAAGTGCTGGCTACGACCAATGGCTGTGTCCTTTGGGTGCTTTTCGAGACTTCCCAGAATAACCTTTGCCACTGTTTCACTGAGCACTGAAGTGAGACAGACAATCCTGTAGTTTACGGTTTCCTCGTTCTTAACTTTCTTGAAAATTGGGACAACATTAGACAGCTTCCAATCAGCTGGGACCTCTCCAGAATCCCAAGACTGCTCAAAAATCATTGAGAGAGGCTTTGTGATAAAAGCAACAGCTAGGTCCTTGATGGTTCTCAAATGAATATCAGATAGATAATTATTAATTTGCTATATCTTTGAGGTTTATCTGGGTCTATAATCATTATATTAGCTCTGCTTAATACAGTGTGCTACAACTGTGTTCAGAAAATAAACATATAGGTTATCACAAACTTTTAATTCTTGACTGAAAAAGTAATTACAAGTCACTGGATTTTGTTGTTTGGGTAAGTCATGGAAAAAAAAGAGTTAAATGGAGGAGTTAAACTATACTTGGGAAAAATCTCTTTTCACAATCATAAGGAGTACACATCAAGAAGTGAGGAAAGAGCATGCACTAGGAAGTATGTTTTAAAAAATACAATCTGAAAATTACTGTAGAGAGCTGTAAGGTAACACAGGTGTGCCATCTAGACAGATTTGTGAGCTATTTTACTGTTGTTTAGAGACACTAGAAAACACTGCTCTGAATCTGTTTGGGTTGGTGTTTCCAATTAAACAATATGATTCTTGCCAAGGGAGCAGTTAAGCGCATTGCATCTTGTTATTATGGTGAAACGCTGTGAGCCTGCCCTAGAAGTCTTTTGTATGGTACATCTCTGTTCCAAAAAAATTGGGTGTGAAATTATGACATGAAATTCTTCATGAAAACTACCTCTGAACTTGTGAAGTACAAGTAAACACATTTTAAATATTTTGGATTTTGAAAAAAATGTCTTTCTAGAAATATGGGAAAACCAGTTTGGCCCCCAGGGTATGTGTTTCCTGGAGGATAGACAACTAGGATTATTAGGTATGGACATCACCAGACATCTTAACAAAAGCTGATGAAAGCATCAGAGATTAAGGGGCTAGGAAATACCTCACAAAAGGCCAAGGACTGCCTTCTCCTGCTCTGTGAGCTGCTTTTAAAAAACCTCTTGCTCTTTGCCGTGGCTAAGCTGCACTGCGATCCCTGGACATTATTCTCAATGTCCTGAGAGTTACACTTCACCTTGTTGTTAAAACAGCTTTTCTAGAGAAGCAACAGTCTTGGCAACTTAATGATAGGATCTTAAAGTTTGCTTTCTTTATGTGAAATAACTGCAGCTGTAATTACAGAACTTGTCTTATTTCAAAGTTCATTCAAGTTCTTATTGACAATGTACAACTTCAAATAGCTTAGCTGGGATGTAGAGGCTGGCAAAGTACTTACAGAGCAGTTACCCTCCAAGCAAGATCAAAAATTTAGACTGAAGCAATTAATATTAGTGAAACCCATGTCTTTCCTTCTGTAGAGAAAGAAAATATAGAGACCTCTTATACCTTGTTCCTGATACAATACGCTTCATTATAATGTGACCTGTTTAGTGTAATTTCATTAAAATATATGTATGCTAAAAAGGATTCTTATTTATTAAATATGTAATTTTAGGTCATCTGTTTATACATGTCACAATTGATTTTTTGTCTTTTTATAGTCTGTGAAGCAGATACATGGGACAAATGTTTGTGAAGAAAGATCATGAAACATCAGTAGAATCTTTCAGTATCTTTCAGAATCTTTCAGTTTAATCTGCTAGATTAAACAAATAATGAGGATGTCATCATGGAAGTTTACTAGGCTTCCTAAGGCTTCCTAACCAGGACAATGATGATATCAATTTACTCTATGAGGAATTAAGGGACACTTCCAAGTCAACTGCCCTTGTCATTATGTCCTTCAACATGCAAGAAATTAACTCAGAGTATCTGGAAATTAAGGCCTGAAGATTCCTGAAAGACATGGATGACAATTTAATGAAGCAGGTCCTAAGGAAGCAGATGAAGGAAGATGCCCTCCTTGATCTACTGCTTGTCAGAGAGGGTATCGTGAGCAAAGTGGAGATTGGCCACAGCCACCAGTATCTTGGCCACAATGATCACAAAGTGATCAAGCTTGAAATCTCTGTTGACTGAAGGAAAAGTGCTAGCAAAACTTCTGCTCTGGACACAAGGAAAGCAGATTTCAGGTTGCTCAGGAAATAGTAAGCAAGGTCTCCTGGGAAAATGTTTTTGCAGGTGCTGGGGTCCACCAGTGCTGGTTACTTTTTAAACATCACCTGCAAAGGGCACAGGAGCAGCAATTCCTGAATGTTGGAAGTCAAGCAGGAGGGTCAGAAGACCATATTGGCCTAACAGGAATCTTCTCTTGGAAGATTCCTGTTAGGAAGGTAAAAAGGAAGGTAAGGAAGGTAAAAAAGGTAAACCCAGTGGAAACAAGGGAAGAATACAGACATGCTGCTTACAAGTCTAGGGAAAAAATTTGTGCAGCTAAAACTCAACTGGAGCTAAGTCGGCCAGAACAGTGAAGGATAATTAAAGGAGGTTTTTTCAAATGCATTAATGACAATGGGCAGTGTAAAAATAACATTGGCCCATTATAGGATGAGGATGATCAACTCACACACAGGGACATGGACAAGGCAGTGGTGTCTTAAAGCATTCTCTGCCTCTGTCTTCAGCACAGATTACAGACCAAGGGGATCTCAGTGCCCTGAGCTGGAGGACCATGACTGCGAGAATAATCAGCTCCCAAATGACTCTGCACCTGGACCCCTACAAATGTGTAAGGCCTCATGGAATTGACCCAAGAATCCTCAGAGAGGTGGCTGATGTCACGGCAAAACCTCTCAATGAACAGTCTTAGAAATCCAGAGAGGTCCAGCTAACTGGTAGCTGGGAAATGTCCCAGTTTTCAAGAAGGGCAAGAGGAAGAACCCCAGTAATTCCAGGTGTGTCAGTCTCACTTCAGTGACTGGTAGAGTTATAGAGAAGATTATTCTGGGAGGTACTGAAATACAACCGAAAGACAATACAGCCATGTTGTTGCATGTGTTAGAAATATTGGGACTGTGAGATACCATGCCAGATGGAACTGTTCATACCATATGAGTGATCTGAAATCATGCTTCTCTGTTCCTGTGCTGCTCATGATTGTCATTCACATAGGGCATCTATGCTATGAACATAGGATCAATAGAAAATAACACAATTATTTAATGTGTAATCATGATCTCCCATAGAATTTTAAATGAGGAAATGCTAGGCAACAAGAAATCTGTAAAACTTGGATTTATCTTCATGGATAATCATTCTATGACCCTCCTCCATCTGATTTTCTCAGGAAATATGTAATTACTATGAACTTCACACACAGCTAGGCAGTGTGAAAAGCCAAAAGAATACCATTAAAAGAGGAAGGGGAAAAATGCATGCAAAGTAGGATAAGTGAATTTTCTTCTATTTTTCCACTAAAGCATGAGACTGTATCAAGATAACACTCTTATAATTTATTCATTAAACTGTAGTTTTTTTGACACTGAGTTAGATTTATAAATGTGAGGTTAAAATTTCAATCCATGTAAGAAATATTTTCACTAGAAGAATCCCAGCTTCATGGACAGCCCAAAATAAGAACCACATATACCTTCAAGGGGTTATGTCTTTTTGGTATCCTGGCTCCACAAGCAACACAAAATCACACATCTTGGTTTCAGAAAAAAAAAAGAAGCTCAGGCATGGGATGAAAAACAACAGTGTTCCATAACATTAGAATACAGATACAGATGACAGAGGCACCCATCTTCAGGGAGTGTTGCAGTGATGAGTCATTTTACAGAGTTTGGGAGTCCAACTAAAATCTGTAATTTTAAAGATCGCTATCATTTAATTTTCCTAGACTCATAAAACAGTTTGGCTTATATTTTAAGTTCTGTGATTGCTAAAGAAGAGACCAATAAAGATGATTATACATTGACATCTCAGTTATCATATCTAGAAGCCTAAGTAATTATTCCATTATATTAAATAACCTGTGCTTGTTTTTGCAGCTAGCTGCAAAACAACAGCAGTTAGCTGTTGCTGAGATACAGCAGTAAGAGCAAAATCAGGATTTTGATCTTCAGTTTGAGGTCTTAATTGACAGATTTCATGCTTTCTTAAAAGAAAAAAAAAAAAAAAACCAAAAAACAATTGCCAGGCAAAAAGAAAAATTGAACATACAAAAACCTCAAACACACAAACAAACCCTTTAAAAAACCAAAAAAAAAATCCAACACAAATTAAATCATCCTACAATAGCATGTAAACTAGAATTGATGTAAGTATAACACACTTTCATTTCTTTCCCAGGCATGGCAAGAGCTTAAGTCTGGCCCAGCTAAGGCAAAATTCTTACTTGAGTACTTAGCAAAAGTCCTTGTGTTGCTGTTTGAAAGGATGACCTAGATCACACAAAATTTCATACAGCTTCCTCTCCATAATATGTTAACCATAATTCACACAAAATGCAATGCATAGAAATAGGAGAAAAACGAAACATTATGTCAAAAAATAATGTAAACTAGAGTACTTAATGTAATCATATTTTGTGCTAATATCTTTGTATAATTTGTCAAAATCACTCACAAAGTAAGACACTGTAGGAAGATGTCTAGATTTTTTTGTGTATCTAAATTCAAATCACCAACTATTATTCCAAAATATGTGTTCAGCTGTTTGCATTAGACACTAGTTGTGCCCAATAAAGCAACAAATAACAGTTTCAGTTGTGATTTCTTAATCCTGATTCAGACAGATTTTGGTCACTTCTTTGGTCACTTGGACTGGCAGAGGAGATTTTGGAGTTAGACAAAGGAAGATTAACTCCCCATTTCAAGACTGATCTTTATTCCATCCTCATTGGCCTCTTTCTTTCCAGAACAAAGTGAAAGCTCATTCTGTTACTTCTTCAAGATTTTAAGACTTGTGGAATTCTTGTACCAACACAGTAGTCCAAAATGTTGCTTGATGGCAAGCAGAATTCAATCATATAATTTAGTACAGTGCTGAATTTTTTTATCCATATTATTGTAAAATATTTGTCAACTCATAGAAAATAAGGAATAAAAATGCTGACCCCTTAGAAATTCTTTCTCCATTCCTTCAGCAGCAGAGTGCAAGCCACAGTTTGCTTTCACCTGGAGGGACATCCAGTACATCTGGTACAGACTGCCCCAGGGGTGCACAGCCACACAATTTACCTTGGATTGATCCAGGCAGCATTGGGAAAGGGTGAGAACACTTGCAAAGCATTGATAAAATTGTGTAGGGCAGCACAGCAGAGGAAGTTTTTGAGAAAGGGGAGGAGACAACCCAGATAGTCCTGAAAGCTGGTTTTGCATAAAGCACAATAAGGTCAACAGACCTGCCCAGGAAATTCAGTTTTTAGGAATAACATGGTAAGACGGCCATCATCACATTACAATGGACATGGTTAACAAAATAGCAACCTTGTCCCCACCAACCAGCAAGATGGAAATACAGGCTTTCCTAGATGCTATGGGTTTTTGGAGGATGCATATTCCAGACTACAGTCAGGCAGTACACCCTCTCTGTCTGGTGATATAGATTTCAAGTGAGGTCCTGTACAACAAGTTTTGAACAAATTAAACAGGAGATTGCTTGTGGAGTAGCCCCTGGGCCCAATCAGGACAGGACAAGATATAAAAAAATTAGCTATACACTGCAGGTGGGGAGAATGGTTCTTTCTGGAGTAAAGAAGTAGCAAGAGGCAGCAAGAGGTAGCCGCAAGATTCAAGGCTGACGCCTGGACTTCCGGAGTCAGGGATACAAAGAATCTGAGGCTTGCTACACTGAAAAAGAGACCCTGGCAGCTTACCATGGAGTTTGAGCTGCTTCAGAAGTGATGGGCACCAAAGCAGAGCTTCTCCTGGCACCCCGACTGCCAGTGCTGGGCTGGATGTTCAAAGGGAAAGTCCCTGCCACACATCATGGCACTGATGACACACAGAGTAAATAGATTGCTCTGATCATACAACAAGCTTCAACAGGAAGTCCCAATTGCCCAGGGATCTTGGAAGTCATCACAAACTGGCCTGAAGGTGAAAATTTCAGACTCTCAGTGGAAGAGGAAGAGGAGGAGAGGGTGACATGCTGAGGAGGCCTCATATAATCAGCTACCAGAACATGAAAGGTGACACATTCTCTTCCATGATGTCTTGAAGCGATACATCAAGAATGGAAAGCTGCATTATGCTGTGGCAAGTTGCAGAAGCTATTTAGAGACAAGGGGGATTAAGTCATGTTGCAGAGCTGAAAAACATCCAGGTGGCTTTAGAACAAGAGGAATGGACAGCATTCTACACTGACTTGTAGATGGTAGCAAATACTCTGTAGGGGTGGCTGGACTGATGGAAACAGAACAATTAGCAGCACAGAGGTAAAACCATCTGAGCTGCTGCAGTCTGACAACATGTTACTGCCTGGAGGGAAAAGCTAGCTGTAAAAGCACATCACATAGATGCATATGCACCTGTGAGCTGGGCTACTGAAAAACATCACAACAATGGATAGGTGGATTGGCAAGATTAAAGTGTGTCAGGTGGATGTGGACTAGCAACATAAGCGTGAATTATTTCTGGCTTGGTGGGCCCAGTTATCAGGGAAGAGATGCAACATACAGGTGGGCTTGTGATCAAAGGATGGACTTCACCACAGACACTATTTCCCTGTTGATTCATATCTGTGAAACCTGCTGGAATCAAGCAGGCCCAGCAGGTAAAACCTCTGTGGAATGGGGGAAAATGGTGGAAATATAAATATGGGAGGGCTTGGCTAACTGACAACATCATGCTCCTACAAAACTACCAAGGCAAGTTGTACATGCTGACAACGGTGGAAAGAATCACTAGATGGCAGGATATGTGCCCTGTGCCTCACTCCATCACCCAAACACCATCTTGGGCCTGGAAAAGCAAGTCCTGTGGTGACATGAAACCCCAGAAAGAGGTCAGCCAGACAGTGAGGCTCATATACCCCTGGGCCATAGAGCACAATATTTAATGGGTATCATATTTTTTACCATGCAACAGTCCCTGGGAAAATTAAACAGGACAGTGGAAGATTAAAAACTGCACTCAGACATTGGGATCTACATTAGTGAAAGTCACCTGATTAGGAGGTCATTTCCATCTTACCCTTAAAGGACATGCATGTCCTTTAAGAGGCACAAGCCATAACTGCTGTTAACCCATGGCAGGGGGTGATGCTGCTGATTCTGCTGCTGGGGAAAGGCAGCCCCACCTGGAGCCAGAACTTGTCCACAGTGACCCTGTCCGGACCAAACAGCTTCCCAGGCACCGCTGGCCCCAGCTCTGGGGAAGGATGGGGTGGGGTTGCTGCCACTCTTGTCCTTGCCTCAGGCCACTTGGGGCCTAGGTCAGTGAACATCTTTTTTGTACCTGAATCACCCTCATTTTGTGTACTTTCCATATAGTTACTATTTGTTTTTCTTATTTCATTGATGTTTTGTTTTGTTCAAGTAAATGGCTCATATCTGAGCTCAGAATCTCTGCTCCTAGACTCCCTCTCACCAGGAGGGAATGAGGAGGAAAGAGAGTAGCTTAAGTGGAGTTTAATTTTCCAGATAGATTTTTTTTTTTAAACCAGCACAAATGAAAACAAATAGATTTTTCTTTTCAATTAAAGAAAGATTTTGGTATCTTCTTAACATATGGAATAAAACCTTAATTACCATCAGCAAATTCATATAATATTTAAAAAATAAAGTTTTTTCACTATGGTCTTTTCAGAGCAAGGTTTCTATAGCCCTAATCAATCTGGCTTTTTCCCTCTTATTCTCCTTCATAGCAGAGATGGTATTTCTTAGACCTGTGAAAGAAAGAGAGGATAAATTTAATACTTTGTTCATTTTAATGAACAAAATGTATTTTATCAGTCTTATGTGGTCCAGAGGTTCAGAAGTATTTTCAATTCTGGCAGGTTCCTGCTGGTTTTATTATTTCATTGTTTGACTCATGCTTGTTGGAGGCAAAGATTAAATTGTGAAAGAATAGGCATAGCAAAAGAGGCTTCAAGAAGTTATCTGATCTGTTCTCAACTATACTTAAACAGTCCCTGACAGACTTTCTTTTGCCCTGTAGTACAGATTGTCATTAATTTGATCAATTCAAAGTAACCTCTCTGAAAATTTATGAGCTTGAACTAAAGGGTTGTCTTACACAGATCTCTGTGGCAACATAAACAAAAGCATCTTTAGGTTTGACAATGAGAGCCTTCTGGATACCATGAAAATATGTAATGTTTGTAATGCTGGAGCTAATTTGTTTACCCTGTAAGCAATTTAATGTAATCTCATGATCACTCTTATTGCAGCTGAGAACACAAAATCCTCTATAGCAAGAAGGAGGCATCAATTCATGTGGCACTTGTGATCTCTGTGCCATATCAAATCTAAAGTGGTGATTTGGGCCAGAAAACATAGGTGAGGGGGAACCAACCACCTCAGCATGTATTTCCTGGCCAGAGATTTTTCCATAGACTCTTTTTCTTTTCCCAAACAGAAAGAGCAGTCAGGTTATTGATGGGTCACTGTGCTGTCAAAAAATTCATTTCATATCAGATGACTAATATTTACCTATTTTTTTAGCACTGATGGGAACATGGAGTGTTATCAGACTCAAACCCAGGTGTAGACTTTTAACTGTTTTCTTCATTTTTACTGCAATAACAGGTCAAGCTCTGTCTTTTGGGTTTTGTTCCTTGACCCCCAGAAAAATCATCAGGTAATTGAGGGTAATCACAAGCAGACAGAAAGGTCTCAAGTAGTTGATGCCTTTCAGACACCTGGAAAAATGTTATTGAATTTTTTTTTAGAAAACATCATTCATTTATACTGTATTTCTTCCCCTTATTAAGTCACAGTGCATAGAACAAATGCTATCACAAGAGTAGGATATCCATTAACTGTGCTTACTATGACTCTCTAAGAGTTTTCAGAGCATCCCTCAAACCTGATGTTTAGAGCTAAAATTCTCAGCATGTTCAGCAGAATGTTCACAACACAGCTATCTGTTTTTAGAATAAGTGTCTTTCCCTATTCCAGTTAATTGAAAGCAATTCTCAATCACCCTCCTGTGTTTAAAGTATCTGGATAAAGTTATAGTGGCAGAAAAGTCTCAGGGTTTTAAAGACTTATAAACAACATAGTTGTTTGAACAGCTGACAAATAAATTCAAGCTCCCCAGGATACTCTTGTTTAGGATTTTCCCAATTAGGCATTTTATTTGATCTCTGGGTCTGGGTGAGCCACAGTTCTCAAGAATTGAAGAAGAGATTAATGGACTGGATACAATGGCTAATTCCTCTCCAGAGTTTTGTTCATTGCTTGTCTTTGCTAATTTAATACCATTATATTCAAAGTGAAATAAATCAAAATGAGAATTAGGCTTAGTGCAACCAGCCTTTGAAGGGAGTTTAGGGCTTCGAGATCATAAGAGTTTTTACAATCCTAAACAAAATCTTTAGTTTTTCTTATGGAATGTTGCAAAGATAGGCTTGCGAGAAAGCTTTTGCAAGAAAACAAAAAGTTGTGACAAAAATGTAAAATCACTTTAAGACAGAGGCACTTGAAAAAGGAAAATGAGAACTGAGGCCCTAAAATATTAAGTATTAAAAAAAGGTCTGGGGAGCTGGAGCACCAGGAAAATATTTGAGGGAAAGCCAGCGCAATGTAGGACACAGATAAAGGCAAAAACTGTTTTGTGGTTTGTTTGTTGGGGCTTTTCTTTTCGTTTAATGACTGCACTTGAATCTGAAATTAAGCACAGCAGGCAGGAAGATACTGAAGGGATTTTAAAAGGTATCACACATCTGTATGCTAACTGAGTTTGGTTTTTACCCATAGAGATGCAGACCCCACAGTGTTTACAGTCACAAATGGGAATTGTGTATTTCCTGCAAGTATGCTGCGTCCTGTTGACCCACTATTTAGAGCAGATAACTTCTACCTCTTAATTGCACTTGGCTTTGTTTTAAGAAACATGTTTTTCTTGAAGGATGCATTTTACGCAGGCTCTCTTCCAAGACAGTGTATTTTTTCTTTCTGTGGCTGTATCAGTCTGGACAGGAAAGATTTATATTCTGGGAGACAGGTCTTCAGATGTATAAATAGGCCTAACCCTCCCAGAATCAGGTATGTATAATAGACTGCTTGTCATTGCAAAAAGGCTACCTCTTTCTCCTTTTCTGACATGATACCCTTTTAAAATACAACACATGTAGTGTGCAGTTCAACAGCTCTGGTACATGTTGTCCAAATGTTTGCAAATAATAAAATGGTCAAAATGCCCATCCTACTTGAGCTCTCTGAGAACTCTGTGAAATGTGACGAGATCAGAAAGACTATGATCCTTTCCCAAAATGAAAGTAGTAGGGGGATTTTTGTTCTCCAATTTTTAAAGCAACCACCACATTTTACCACTCCTGATGTATTCGAAACTGTCCTCATATTTTGGGTGATGTAAAAGTACACTCAAATCTAACTATTAGTATAAAAATACCTTTGTCTAAGAACTTTGCTTTGTCATGAAACACTTAATATTTGATGTGAGACATTTGCACATTCAGTTCACATCAACAAAGCATAAACTGGTCCCAGCAGAAAAATCTCAAAAAACAAATAAAAATAAAAATAGAAAGAGAGAAAATTAAAAAGTATGAAGGGAAAAAGAAACCCAAACAAAGTAGCCCAAATACATTGCATGCCTTTTGGGAGCATGAAGGAGCTACAGGCCAGATCAAGTTCTGTGGTCCAGTGCTCCCAGATAGCAAGCAGAACAGAATAAAAGGTCACAACCACTTTTTCCTGGAAGTCTTCCAGGTCTGATAAAAGCCTCAAGGCTTTTTAATTTAGCCAGGCTGTAGGTTACTGTACAAGCTCAGTAAAGCTGGACCATGTAAAAGGAGTCCAAGTGCAATTCTTTCAGATGCATCTCTGGGGAAGTGTGTAGAAACTGTTAAGCCCAAACCATTACAGATACCATACATCACCAGTCCAGAAGGAGATTTTCTTTCTTTTCCAGATGTGATAGGACAAATGACTAAGGCCAGGACTGCACTGGTCAATGCAGTGTATCTGGGCTTTTTTTCTCAACACCAGTGAAGGAGTGGGAAACCTTAATGAGTTCACTGTGATGCAAGATTGTGTTTCCAAATAACTAGAGAATATTATTCACATGGGGCTCTAAATCCCATTGGAAGTTATAAATCTCTTTCATTTAGGCATCTTTTGCATTTGGAAAGTAACTTATTATCTCTGTGTTTGTTGCAGGATCTGAAGAAAATGAGTTGATGCAGACAGTAGGCCCTCAGTAGCTCTTCAGTGTTCTAACCATTTCATGAAGATTTGTCTGTCTTTACTTTTAGGTGGCTGATAACTGAGGCTTTTCTCACAGCATTATGAAGCTTTTTCTGCAAGGCATGGTCAGGCAAGGGATGGTCAGCAAGACATTGCTCATGCACTTGAATAAAAAATGTCTTCTTTCTTTAGAAATCCTCCTCAGGAAGTTCATGTCAATCCTTGAAAGCTGAGAATTATTCCCAGTTTAACCAACAGCTCTGTCCCGCCTAGCTTGCCAC
>JANIJU010000003.1:7670076-7684030 GCA_025504685.1 Leucosticte australis | reverse complement strand
GATCCCCAGGTCCTTTTCCACAGAGCAGCTCTCCAGCAGGTCAGCCCCCAGCTCTCCCTGGTGCTCCGAGTGGTTTCTCCCCAGGTGCAGGATCCTACATTTGCCCTTACTGAATGTCAGAAGGTTCCTCTCTGCCCATCTCTCCTGCCTGTTGAGGACCCTCTGAAGGGCTGCCCAGCCCTTGGGTGTCAGCCTCTCCTCCCAGCTCAATCAGTGAACTTGCTGAGGAGGCATCTGCCCCTTCATTGAAGACATTGGTACTGGGCCCAGTACTACTACCTACAATCACAGGCCTCCAACTCTTCCCTGTGCCACTGATTACCAGCCTTTGACATTTACCATTCAGCCAGTTCTCCATCCATCTCATTTCCATCATCAGGATAATTTTTTTTCACAGCATCCTTGCTAGAAATGTTTTACTACTTATGGAGGATTATCTGTTTGCACTCTTTTATGGCATGCCAAAGATACACAGCAGAATCACACGTTTTACTTTTCAAGCGATGGTATCTCTATGCCTGTGATGAGCTTTGGATAAATTCCAGCAAGGCCACTTGAATCTGCTTTTTTAGTTTGGCTTCTCTTGCTAGGGTTATGTTAGGGACTGGTTATATGACAAAGGTCACGTAGACACGCTCTGGATAGCTGAGAAGTGGAAAAGTACCAGACCCAGCTAATCTGAGGCCCCGCACCTGTGAAGACGCTGTGGCCTTGAGTATAGCTG
The DNA here is from genome assembly GCA_025504685.1 of Leucosticte australis. Lineage (NCBI taxonomy): Eukaryota > Metazoa > Chordata > Aves > Passeriformes > Fringillidae > Leucosticte > Leucosticte australis. The sequence continues at coordinate 7,683,306 of JANIJU010000003.1, read as the reverse complement.
TATTATGATAACAAAGATGCTGTAGCCGAGAGCAGAGCATGAGAAAAGGGAGATGTAAGTTGTAAAGAATGAGGAAGTGAGAATAACCAATAGATTGCTTAGCTTACAGAATATGCATGAGCTTATTATGTGTTGTGCTTAAATGTCTGATGCTCTAATCAATAAACGAAGCTTGCCAATTCTCATATTGAGATGACCCGAGCCTCCCACATTGAGACAGAATTAGGCTACAAATCCATAGCCACCCAAAGGGACTCAGCTGAGACGTCTCTGTTAGATGGAATTAGAATTTTCCTGTGTCAGCTCCACCTGGCTAAGAGATACAACTGAGGGTCAGCACCCGATTCCACAAAACAGGCATATAACTTCCACTTTCATGGCTTACATTCTGAATAACAGAGTAAAATTTTTCCTCTTCCAGCTACCTTGTCTGAAATCAACTGAAGTTTCTGTGAACACATCTTTCCACTAGCAAAATTACTCTGGTACCCATATGCCTGCTAAAGTATCCCTAGATGTGTTTAAAATTGATTGTTTCAAGTGCCAAAAGCCAGACTACATGCCTAAACTGTTCAAGGAGCAACCTACTCAGTTTCAGGCTGAAATCCTGTGAGCTGCAAGCTTTGCAGACCACAGCATGAGCTGTCAGGCTAGGGCTCCCATTTTCCTGTCCTAGGGTCTTGGTGGCAAATGGATTTTGTTGTGCAGGACTCCAGTGTCAAATCTCTGACCCCAGATTTTTCCCACCGTCTTTTGCCTCTCCAGAAAATGTCACTACAGCAACCTGCCCTGTAGATGGCATTTTCTCCTTTTCCCCTTTTTCACTAGAAGCAAAGCAGCTGTGCCAGAGATAGAGTCCAGAGCCCAGAGATGACAGGGGCTGTTCCCCGAAAATGCAGGAAACTTGCTGCTTACCTGTGTGCTATGTTTAATTGCCTATTGCTCATCAGTTTTGCAATTGTTATCTTGGTGCTTAGCGCACAAGATTTTTCAGATTTCTTTTCAATGTTCTTAAAATGCTCACTTGGATATTGAGAGCTCAGGGTACCTCCTGAAAATGTTTGCAAACAGCAAGGATGTGTTACAGGTAGCATTTGTGCTATTTTGTGGGTCTTCTAGGTGTGCTCTAGGAGAGATTGCCTCAAAGAGTAAAAAAATAAATTAAAAAATAGCCAGTTTTTATTGTAGCTCTGCATATAATTTATATGGGGTTGTGACATAAAATGTATGATTTTCTTGCAGGTGGATTATAAAATAAATAATATTTCAATCCTAGATTAAAATGGAATCTGCAGTACTTATTTCAATTCATGTGTTTCTTATTGCACTGACAGACAAGGCAAGTTAAAGTATTGTTGGGCCATCATGTCCTTGAGGCTAGGAAGAGTTCCTTTATATAAATCCTTCTGCAGGTAGTCTTTTGACATATTATTTTTCTTCATCTATATATTTTTGTTGCTGTTGTTGAGGAAGTGGCAAAAGACAAATGTATTTACCATGAAGAGGAAATAAGACCCATTTGTCACAAATGTCATAGCAGCAGAAACAGGTTTCACAGATAGTAAAAAAAATTCTTGAAATCCACATTAATAACTGCATCAAAGATCGAGCTGATTGAACTGAACAACATCCTACACATTAGTAGGTTATCTGTGGATGGTACTGCTCCTTTTTTGCATCTATTTATTTAGTATTGGCAAGAAAGGAGACAGTATAATAAAATACCACGTAAGTTAGATAAACTATTTGCTCTACCTTTCTGCATAGGTTCACAAACAGCTTCTTGTCTTTTGCTTGCTATGGAGTGAAACTGTCAATATTACTGATGTCTGCAGGCATTTCAGCCTTTTGGACTTGGCTTTCTTTTAAGTTTAAGACTAGCTATGAATTCTCTCAATCTATTCATTATGGCTAGTGTAAATTTTTTTTTTTCTCAAATCTAAATTTTTTCATATGTTCATGCTGACCTCTAGTCTTCCTGGAATTGTACATCTTAAGGAGATATATAAGGAAAAAAACATAAATCTTAGGACCTGGACTTTTTAGGTGATGGTTTAAAAATATCATGGGAATGGAATGTTTAATTTACTTTTGCTTTCAAATATTATAACTAAAAATGCATTCTTACAAATGCTAAAACTTCATTAATCATATTTTGCTGCCTGTTAAATAATACCAGACATTTTATTTCTACCTCTGTGGTTTTCTGCATCAAATCCATATTGACAACACAACTTGTCTCTTCACATAAAAATATATCCTCCCACTTCAGTAGGTTTCTTGATTAATTTTATGTCCTTTTTTTCTGATTCCTTTTTCAAGCTTTGTTTTTTTAAGTTTGTAAAGCCTTTGGGAGACAAAATCTTGTCCACCTTCTTCCCTGGAGTACCTCTGCCTTCATCTGATTATTGTGAATGAGATTTGACCTTGCAGTTGTGGATTTTACCAGGTGATTGCAGTTCACTGTCACATGCACTCACAGCTTTGTGCATCAGTACTTTAAGGAAGCAAGATTTCTTACAGAGAGCACAATGACAAAAAAGTAAACAGATTATTTTTGTTTAATCATGTAATGTCTTATTTACATGGTAAGAATTTTAGATTTAAATATTTAACTTATTTCTGGATTCTTTAAACTGGTGTGCTCTTTTTTCTGTCTGCACATTTCTTTTACATTTTCCTGGGTAAATACCACCGTTACTAGTCTCATCTTCAAAATAATTTATTCCATGAACCATTCAACACAAAGATTAGTTTTAAAGATGTGCATTATCTTTCTGTATAAAAGAGTTAAAGTGTGTCTTTCAGACAAAACCATGTTTTTGGAAGTTAAAGCAGTAATGCCATGCAAGCAGTCCTGAGGGAGTAAAGCACCAGATTTCAATGAAGAACTTCTGCACAGAGCATATCAATGTTCATAGGAGATATTTGTCTGAATGACAATGTTTTCTGAAGGCATCAAAATTAATGCTATAGACAGCTGACATTCCTTGAAAATATTCTGTTTAAAAAAATCTTAGTAAATGGGACTGAAAAGTTTGTGTAGGCTACAGAGTGTTCAGAAGTGGTCTCTGTTATTCACAAAGCAGTGCCAGCTTGGACAATTCTGAATACTAGATTTAACAGTGAAAAATATCAGACTTTGCTAGATTTGGTGGTGATGGAAAGTAGGAGTCAATCATTTTAACAACAGGTTTCTCCCATACAGACCTTCAAAAGACATGAAGGAACTCGTAATGAGCTGTGAATCTCTTCTTTCCAAATGCTTTCCAACTGCATTAGAGCCAAAAAATTTGCATCAGACTGGCTTACTCCACTCTTCTCACAGGCAGTTTCTTGTTTGCTAGGGAAGTAGGCAAAGAAAGAGGCAATGAAACCATTGTGACCTTGTCCTGGGCAGGCATGTTTGGTGAGACAGAGAAGGCATATGTCTCTTTCTTCCTTCATGTCTGGTCTGTCAAAGTTTTTTATATTTATACTCTCCTATGAAATAAAATTTTGCCATAGTCTGTTCTTGTAAATATACTCCATAATAAAATGACTTATGTAGTGTAGTATATGATATAGATAATTCATGCTTTGTAAACTGTATAAAAATTATAAAGATCCAACCATGCCTCTGACCCTCATGGCCAGAAGCTGGGCTTTCCTTTCAAAAGATTTCCTGGACTCGCCCAGATAAAATCATGATTATTAACGAATGAATGAGTCTTTCCTGGGTGATCATTGACCATTTCCCAGGAATGTCCAGAACATTCACCAAATAACACCTGGAAGAGATTACATCGAAGAACGGGATGTCCTGGCTACAACTGAAAAGAAAACTATCTCGAGGAGCCCAGACAGCCATCCAAACCCATGGACTGACTTTTGTACGGGACTGAATCTGTATAGTCCCCATTATACATATGTAGGAACTTACAGAAATCTGAGGTCATTTCTGCTCCAGGCAGAATAAACTGTATATAAGCTGGATACCTAGAGCAGTTGGTGTGAAACTTTGGGGAGACGTTGACACTACGTCGGTCTGACCCAAGTTCACCCAGCGTCAAAGTCCGGGGTTGACGCTGTCTTGGTTGTGGCGGTTTTATAATATTCTATTTTTGGTTGTCGATCTAATAAATTTATAAAATTTTTTTATAAATTTGGCTACCTATTTGATCATTTACAACAAATTGGAGACGGCCTGACATGATCTGATATTGGGGTCTGGGAACCCCTTTTCCCGCCTGGGGGGCGCCCCACTGGTTTTAGTGGCCTGGACGGGAATCGGATTTTGGAACCAATCAGATCCACAAAAAGCGCAGACCAGAGCCGCGGATGATGATTAGAGCCCCGTGCTAACAGAGCAATAGCCAAAGGAGATAAGGGCCCATTCTCGACTCGGAAAGATCTAGAGAGATCTCCAAGATCCGAGTTTTTTTATCATCCGTAAAAATCAACGTGCATGAAGAATTCCACACAGGAAAAGGACCATAAGTATTGCATGCTTGGGTGGAGCGTGATTAGATGCGTGTGTGAGACGTGACATTGTCACGGAGTGAGTGCAGACCCCACGATTGCACTTCCAATATCCCGCAAGAGAAGCGGCCAGTCAAGGGGGAAGCGAGAGGTTCTGGTTCGAAACACAAGAGACCTGGGGCTCAGGAAGACTCTAGGAGGAAAACCAGTCACATTTGGGATTGGAAAGGGAGAAGCGAGCCTGGAAAGGTCCAGGAACTCGTACGCCTTCTGAAACTGGAGGAAACAGGTAAGAAAGACTACCTACAAGTTGACAGGGCGGTCAACTGTCCGACTTGGTCAGGCTGGCGACTTTTTGCGAGCCAGAAAACCCGACATTGGAAAAAGGATCGGGACTCGAGACAAAAGTCCTGGGAAAATGACAAAAGGTAAGGAAATTCGTAACCCTCTTTAAGAAAGTGGGATTGGGAAAAAGCAAGGGACAAAAGAAAACCCAGGAGAAAATCCCTCAAGTCCCTGGGAGAGTGTTACCAGGAATACCCCGAGACAGTCCTCTGGGGTGGATGCTGGAACACTGGGATGAGAATCCACGGAGGTGGGGGAAATCCAAGGAAAAGATGATTCATTTTAGTATGGAAAAAAGGGGAGGGAGGGAGATCGGACAGTACGTGGTTTGGCCGATGTTCGGCATGTTTGAAAGTTGGACCTGTGAGTCTTTGTTTGACCACGTGAACAGTCGCAGTCCGTGGGATCCTGAGGAAATCAAGTATGCAGACATGTGGAGGTATGCTCGCCTGGGTCTGTACCCAGTGAGAGCCTGCCGGCATGCGGTGAAAGCAGGGAGGGAGTGGGAGCCATTGGAAAACCTTCCACCCCCTTACCTTGTGGCTCCACAGCAGCCAGGTCCCGTGCTGGCACAAGCAGCGCTAGGGATGCCTCCCGAGGTGGGGGTGCCGCAAGCTCAGGTGACTGCACCACTGCTGCCACCAGAACAAGCGGCAGCATCTGCTCCCCCATATGGCCACGCAGCTGAGGCGCAGCTGCAGCCACAAGTATCCCCGAAAGTCGAGGAGAAGGGGCCGGGTGTCCCCAGGGACGATTCTCCTCTGGCACGCTGAACTAGGAGGAGAACGAGGAGGTCGACCGTGGGGGAAAGTGGGGATGAGGAGGAAAAACTTGGTATCTATCCCTTACGGGAGGTACCGACCGCTCCAGGGGTGATTGGATATGTCCACACCCTGACTGACACCAGTGATGTAAGGGCGTTCAAAAAGGAGATGGGAAAGTTGATGGATGACCCACTCGGAGTAGCGGAGAGGTTGGATGAATTTTTGGGAACAAGCATATACACTTATGAAGATCTCCAAGCGATTCTCAGGTCGAGGAGAGAGATATGATCCAGTCAGCTGCGATCAGGGATTGGGAAAGGCGGAACCCGAACGGGGGGTCTGGGGAGGAGCAGTGGCCAAACCAAACGTGCGGGGCATACTACAACAGAAAGCGGACAAGTGGCTCACGGATGCAAGGTTGCTGAAGTATGAGGCCATTTTGATTCACTCACAGGATTTGGAATTGAAAACAACGACTGCGCAGAACCCTGCACAGTTTCTGTTTGGAGAGGCGGAAGAGAAATTAGTTCATGACTGCGTGGAAACAGTCGAGCTGCAAACCAAGATCAGGGAGGATTTAGAAGAAGAAGAACTAGATGAAGGGGAAAAGTAGACCAGTCAAGCAGAGTGGTTGAAGGGAAAAGAAAATCAGGATACGCGGTTGTGGACGGGTTGACAGTGAAAGTGATAGAGGCAGGCCCCCTGAAAGCAAGCTGGTCTGCACAAGCATGCGAATTGTATGTGGTTTGAGGGCATTGAAAGGACTGAAAGGGAGAAAGGGAACAATTTTCACCGATTTGAGGTATGCCTTCGGGGTTGTTCATACATTCGGAAAGATTTGGGAAGAGAGGGGGCTGATCAATACGAGGGGAAAAGAACTAATGCATGGGGAATTGATCCACGTGAAAGGGCATCAGACAGGAATTCAGTTCTGAACCAGAGGGAACAATTTGGTGGATCAGGAGGCCAAAACTGCGGCACTTATGGTGGTAAGTACCCCAGAGCTTGAAAGGGAAGAAACCCCTGACGATTCCCCTCAGCCCTCCCCAAAGGAAATCAAATGCTATGAAAAGATCGGAGGTGAATTGAAAGAAGGTAAGTGGAGGTTACCTGATGGGAGGGAATTAGTTTCCAGAGGATTTACTAGAAGAATTTTGCAGAAGTTGCACCAGAGAACGCACTGTGGGGCACAGGCTCTGGCAGAGCAATTTCTAAAATTTTTTAGTTGCAAGGGAATTTATGAATTGGCGAGACAGGAGGTACAAGGGTGTCTGATTTGTCAAAAGACAAACCAATCAAGGGCCAGGAAGGCTGCCCTGGGGAGTAGCCCCATTGTGTACCGGCCATTTGAAAGAATTCAAGTTGATTTCACAGAATTGCCAAAAGTGGGAAGGTTCAAATTTGTATTGGTGATTGTGGATAAATTGACTCATTGGGTAGAAGCCTTCCCTAGCTCTCGAGTAACGGCCCAGACAGTGGCCAGAAAATTGTTGGAGGAGATTGTACCCTGATATGGGGTATGAATAACATTGACTCGGATCAGGGAACACATTTTACACCAAAGGTTATTAAGCAAATGGCTGATGCACTGGGCATTCAATGGGAGTACCACAGTCTGTGGCACCCCCAGAGGTCAGGACAAGTGGAAAGAATGAATCAAACTTTGAAGGCCCAGTTATCAAAATTGATTTTGGAAACAAAGATGTCCTGGTTGAAGTGTCTGCCCTTGGCATTGCTTAATATCCGATCCATGCCTCATTCAGAGACCAGGCTCTCACCATTTGAAATGCTATATGGAATGCCATACAAGCATGGAATGCCGGTGGGACACTCTTGATTTGAGGATGATCACATTCAACCATACTTGGTTGCGATCAACAGAAACTTACAGGAATTTCGAAAACAGGGAATAGTGACACAGAGTGCTCCTCTGGGGTTCACTATTCACAAAATTCAGCCTAGGACAAGGTGTTTGTAAAAGTGTGGAAAGAGGCATCGCTCTCTCCTCACTGGGAATGTCCTTTTCTTGTGCTCCTGACAACAGACACGGCCATTCAGACAGCGGAGAAGGGCTGGACACATGCATCTAGGGTAAAGAAAGTCGAACAGCAGTAGGAGGCACTCGATTGGAGGGTCACTTCTTCCCCCGGTGACTTGAAGATCCGACTCCAACGTCCTCATAAATGACAAACAATGAGCGGATAAGTTGTATACTGTCAGATTGTGTATGCTATCCGTTTGTACACTTTAAGTGTGAATATTGTCAGGGGGTTTTCGTGATCCATTGCAGAAGGGGACAGAGGCCAAAGGGACTGTGCACCCAGTGTTTTGAGGAAGAACTCAAGTTGACTGACTGCATCCTGACCTTAGTCACCAATTTGGGTATCATTGAATTAGATTCTCAGGAGTGGTTTCGCACTTTTCAAAATGGGGTGCGTGGGAAGCTTAGGTCTCAAGCAGAAATCCTGGATGTGGAGTGCCGGAAATCCATCAGGGTCCCTTGCAGTTCCGATGCAATCAGGGTGTCTTGGTGGGGCACCTTTAAGAGGAGGTATGTGGCTAGGTCCAAGGGCGTCTTCCCTGAAGAGTACTCCTGCTGCCGCGAAGATGGTCTTCCTCGCCTCTGGTGGCACCCCAGGGGGTGGAGGCAAAGGCAGAGGAGTACGCTTAGTGGGAATCCTGATTGGCCTGAGCCTAGTCATGTGCGGGACGCAGAGTCTGAGCACTGAGATCCCCAGGAACAACAGAAGCTCCGTGGATGAGTGTGGAAAATGCACTCAGGTGGTCCCAGTCGCAGGGGATGGGGGACTCTCGACATACCAAGCCCCAGAGGAATGCCTGAATGGAACTAGCAGGTACTGTTGGAAAAATGTCACTTGGGTGAAATTGTGTGAATTGGAAATCAGGACTTGGTGCATCAATCCCGAGGCAGGGTTAAGGAACGGGCAGTCAAATGATCACAGGTTCCAGAGGAAAAAACATGACACAGAACTGATGTCAATCTCCATTTATGACCAGTGTAACCGAACTATGTGGGTCGGGGGAAAGACAGAGTCAATCTTTATTGCATATCACCAGGTGAGCCCTTTGTGCTATGATAGCGCAAGGCTGGGGATATGCACGATGAATGGGAAAATGTACTGGGTGACAAAGAATATGAAATTTGATAATAAAATCACTCGGAAAAAGGAGCCACTCATATTGGATCTGGCACGAGCAAATGATGACAGGGTGTGCCTGCAATATGATAGGGTGGTTTGTTTTGCATCCAACAAAGATGATGAGGATACTGAAGGAAAGATGAAAGAAATAATTCAAGAAATGAAAAGAAGGGAGTCAGAATTGAGGAAACAGAGGATTGAGCAGGAGAGGTTGAAAACATTGAGTGAACAGTATGAGGTATCGGAAAAACAATATGCTGATGGGGAATTACCTTCCCCAGACAGGAACTTATTCATTGATCTAATTCAAGAAATTGCAACAGAATTGGGTTGGTTGAACTGTTGGATTTGTGGGGGGCTGAAATCTGTGGAGAAATGGCCATGGAAAGGGCCATTGAGCAACTTCTGAAATGGGATAGCCTGAGGGTCTCAAAATTGGTACAGAGGCCTGAAGGGTGGGTTTTGGACCAAAGAGTGATTAGCTCAATTTGTGTCAGTCGGGAGGGGAGAGAATACACTGAGATGGTAGGATACACTCCCTGTGTATCTACTCTGATGGTGAATTCTGATTCAAAAAGCAAGGCATGGCACCCAGCCCCTCCTTTGGGGTATTGGAGCCTGAAAAATGATACAAATTGTGAGTGGGATGAGAGAATAGGGTTATGCTGGGTCCAAAGTCCAGGAGCCAACCCTTTCCAATCCTTGGAAAGTGTGAGAGAATTTTGGGGAGACCCAGGGAAAATAAACATTAAATGGGAAGCCCCGGATGGGATTTATTGGATCTGTGGAAAAAAGGCATACAGTGAATTACCCCCAAGGTGAAAAGGGCCTTGCACTTTAAGTATGATCAGGCCAGTTTTCTTCACTCTCCCGAGAACAAAAAGCAATCTGTTAGGGTCTCCATTGTACGAGACCTTGAAAAAGGAGAGGAGGAGTCTGAAGAAGATAATACCAGTGATAAGTGGGAAGCAAACTTGGGAGGAAGAGGAGTGGCCAGCTGCATGAATAATTGATTATTATGGGCGGACCACGTGGGCACAGGATGGAAGCTATAGATATAGGACCCCGATCTACCTACTGAACAGGCTGATCAGATTGCAAGCAGTTATGGAAATTGTATCGAATCACACCTCCGAAGCCCTGGATTTACTAAGTCGGCAGCACACACAGGTGAGAGCCTTTGTGTACCAGAATTGAATAGCATTAGACTATTTGTTGGCCGAAGAAGGAGGGGTGTGTGGGAAATTTAATGAATCAGAGTGTTGTATTGATATTGATGATTATGGGGAAACCATAAGAGGTTTGGAGGCCGAAATCAAAAGGGTGGCCCATGTCCCCGTCCAAATATGGAATTTGATTTTGCAGTCCTCATGGTGGGACAAGTTATTCGATGGAGCATGGTGGAACAAAGTAATATTTCTTGTACTCTGTTCAGTAGCCAGGGTCCTATTCCTACCCTGTCTGATTCCGTGTTTTATCAGATTGATCCACCTGTAGTCAGGGGAATGCAGATTGCAATAGTCCCCATAGACTTGGAGGGAGCTTCCGGAGGTGATGCATCTACGATTATGCGACTTTGGGAAAGAAGGTATGCCAGCAATGCTGCAGAAGCATTGGCAAGGTTTGAAAGGCAAAACACTGGAGAAAGAAGTAGTATAGTGTATCAGGGCATCCCACAAGGGGAATACCGAATAGTGTAAGGGGTACTCCGCTTGTGAGGAACCCTCAATGGTGATGGGTAGAAATAGAAAATTAATAAAGTAGAAGCATGAATTAAATTGGTGAAATAAATGGGGAGGGATTGTAGTATATGATATAGATAATTCATGCTTTGTAAACTGTATAAAAAATATAAAGATCCAACTATGCCTCTGACCCCCATGGCCAGAAGCAGGGCTTTCCTTTCTATTCAAAAGATTTCCCGGACTTGCCCAGATAAAATCATGACTATTAACGAACGAATGAGTCTTTCCTGGGTGATCATTGACCATTTCCTAGGAATGTCCAGAACATTCACCAAATAACACCTGGAAGAGATTACATCGAAGAATGGCCAACGTCCTGGCTACAACTGAAAAGAAAACTATCTCGAGGAGCCCAGACAGCCATCCAAACCCATGGACTGACTTTTGTATGGGACTGAATCTGTATAGGCCCCGTTATACATATGTAGGGACTTACAGAAATCTGAGGTCATTTCTGCTCCAGGCAGAATAAACTGTATATAAGCTGGATACCTAGAGCAGTTGGTGTGACACTCTGGGGAGACGCTGACACTACGTCAGTTTGACCCAGGTTCACCCAGCGTCAAAGTCCGGGGTTGACGCTGTCTTGGCTGTGGCGGTTTTATAATATTCTATTTTTGGTTGTCGATCTAATAAATTTATAATTTTTTTTATAAATTTGGCTACCTATTTGATCATTTACAACAGGAGGAACTCCTATTTATGCTGCACAGGATTAGCACTTAAATACATGTTTTTCTGTCAGTAAAGTATAAATAGGAAGAAAAAAAATAAATAGCATGTGCAGCAAACAAATCTCATACATTTTTTTCATTTGGATAAGAAGTTTAAAAGGTGGTCTTCTGGTGTCCATAAAGCCATATAATTAAACAGCCCAATTTCTAGCATTTAAAAAGCCAGTGGAGGTTATCTATAAAGCCTATTTATTCTCAGAGGCAGGGAAAAGTGAAAGATAAAATGTTCAAGGTATTAGAAAGGCTGTCTTAGTGGTAGCTAGAACATCATATTCAGAAAAGGATACAGTCTAGGAGGTTTTTGAGCTAATGACATATTGTCAGACATGATCTATTTTGTATCAGTGAATGCACAGATATATTTCCTTTAGATATGATTTTGTTAAGGTAATGTAGACCTCCCTGAAAAGGAGCGCGGTTACACAGTGAAGAATGAAGAAACCTATTGTGAGGAAAACACATATCCTGCTTTGGTGAGTGTAAGGTTTAGGATCCTAGAATAATTTCTCAGAGAGCTGGATCTCTCTTTAGGGTTAATGGCATCTTTTTTTTTGTTTTAGAAGAAAATCATTAATGTTGGAAAATACCTCTAAGATCATTGAGTTCAATTGTCTTCTTCTGTTTGCTCACTGTGGTCTAGAGAGAAATGAAAGGAAGCCTTATCCTTCCATTACAAAATCAGCAAAAAAATGACATGAAACAAACTGTTTATCAGACTGCAAGCTATCTTGCAGGAAAGAGGGGAATCTTTCCGTAATGGCTAATTTGCATATGAATAACTCCAAAATTTAATTTCTCAATCATATTAATGGGAGACTAGCAGAAAAAGTGAAGTGTTTAGGGGTTATTTTTCTTACATAGAATTTGTTTTTGTGAGCTATGAATACTTCTCTTCATCCTTACTCTTGCTTTGTCCATGATTGTTCATTCACAGGAACTTTTGCCTTTAAAAGACTGCCATCAACACAGGGGGCTAAGATCCTTTAAGAGTTAAGAGTCAGCTCTTTAACACACACAGTGCCTGTCCATATATGACTTCTAAAGTAGGTGCTTACATGCCTGTGCATGGGACGTATTTATGCTCAAATAGAAGGTTCACATGACACTTTCTTTCTTTTGTTTCACACTCTTTCTTGTGCCTGAATATAGGTAATTGTGGACAGTGTTGTTTGCTCTCACTTGGTTCATTTATTTTCCCATCAGACATTTCTCTCCTATAAGGGCAATACATCTCAAATATTGCTCAAATTTTGCCAGTCTCCTTCTTGCTGTCACCAGTGTATTCCTTAGTCAAAAGCTGAGGGTACTACATATTATAAGGAGCTGTATTCAGAATGAATGTAGAATCCAAAACAGTGGGGTCACCAACATGCAAGAAGGCCATAGGCAAGGCCTCACTGTTGTGGTGTGATCCTGTCTCTCAGGTGTGCCAACTTCCTTCCCCTCCCCCTGCCCCCTTGCCTTCCTTTTAACTGCTGTCTATCAGTTTCCACATTCCAGTTAAGGGTGTCGTGTGATTGGCAGAAGTTCAAAGATGCTCCTCAGACCTGGGGTCATTGGCCTGTCCAAGTGTCATTGTCCCCTGAGACCCTCCCCCTCCCACCTGGTTGGTGGCTCACCTATCCTCTCCCCTCCCCCTCCCTGGGGGTTTAAAAGGCTTTGGAACCACGCGGTCGGGGTCTGTTGGAGATTGTTACTAAGATTCAGAACTGTAACACCGTGGAATAAACTCTGGATGTAACTCTCCGGCAGAACCGCTCTCTTTCTCTTCACCATCGCCTGGACCTTTTCCACAGGAGGTAAACTGAGCTTCTACTCTGCATGGACTCTGAGAGCCTAGCTGGAATTGCCAGTGAGCTAAGGGTGTCTCTGAGGTGGAATATCCCCAGCAGGTACTTATAGCTCCAGTGCAACCAAGGCCGGACGAGCCCAGGCACGCCCTAATCGACAATATTGGGATTCTATATTCCATACCTCACTAGTTTGTGACATTTGGCAAGATTTGAGGATGAAGGCACTG
>JANIJU010000003.1:7655658-7666334 GCA_025504685.1 Leucosticte australis | reverse complement strand
GCTTTAAATACAGATTCTGATACTTGTACTTCAGGTCCAAGGGAATCATCAAAATTTTAATGGCTCCCCTAAAACTGAACAGCCCATGGTTTAAAAAATGTCATCCTTGGCAGATTTTTCCCTCAAGTGGGGTCATGGGTTAGTTTTGTTTCCTTTTAAAAAGAAAAGATTTTGGTGTTTAATGGAATACATGTACATAAACACTGGGTGGGCATGCTTAGTTTCAAACTCAAATGGTTAAAATGTGAAGTGCTCGCTATCCACTCGTTCCCACAGAAGTACAAATCCCCTGACCTTAGGGGGAGACAAAGCCTTTCTGAAAGTGGGTGTTATTGCAGCTGGATTGCACACCCATTTGTGTATCACAAATAGGCCATGGTTTAACCGGGCATCAAGCACATGTTGATATTTTCCTTATGGTTTCAAAAGTAGGGTTTGTTGAAGTTTTATAGACTCTCATTTCTGCCATAAAAGTAAACTAGAAGCACAAATTTGGCTTGTGTCCAATTTTAAAAATCACCCCATGCTGAGTTTCAACAGGGTAAAACATCTCCTCAGGCAGATGGGACTCTTGGCTGATTGTTTAGACTGAGGGACAGTTCAGGTGTTATAATTTAGGTGCCTTTCCTACCTCCAGTGTCTCTTGGCACAGTGACATCTGTTCACATATTCTGAGCAGAGCTCCATTGCTGCAAAATATCCATGAGATATCTTGGAGATATCTACAATATCTTTGTAGATCTTTTGTTTTGCCCTGGTTTGGTGTATGCTCTGTGTCTGTAGACTGACTTATTAAGCATTTAGACTGGGGATTTTTGAAAGTCAACATTCTCTTAAACATAGAGGGGAAAAATGAGAAAACTAAACAAGGAAATACATTAGTCTATATTTTCATTCTTTCTGTAAAAGTTTAATATGGCTTACTTGTCTAGAATTATTTACATCAAACGTTATGCTGGTGTGGCATCTATACATGCCGGTCTCAAATGAGCCACTTATGGTCACTCAAAGTATCCCTGCCAAAAGTATTAGCAAAAATGGTTTTAATAAGGATTTATAAAAATGCAATTTAACAAAGTTGGATGGCAAGGCTCACTCTGTTACTTACTGTATGGATGAAACATGCAATGCAAATTGAGTCAGAATTGACTGAGAATGAGACTAATGCATAAAGGTTTGGGACACTCTCCCAGTGGATGATGAATTTCACGGTGGACCCCTTGCTTTCTAAATTAGTCTCATAGATGAACAATGATTTATGCCTACAGAAACAAATTATATGGGTTTCATTAATATTAATTCAGCTTGTTATCAGTCATTTACCCAGGATTTGTTCCAAGTAAGAACTCTCTCTGCCTTGGGTAAGGAAGGATATCCCAGTCTCAGGTAAGGGATCTCAAACTCTGAGGCACGCCACCTTACAGGGAGAGTCACTGGAATGCTGTCCTGCTGCAGCTTTAGAGAGAGCTCAGATTTGACTTGCCCACAGATCTGTTATCAGTAGAAAGTCTGCCAGCCTTGAGGAGCAACCTTAAGAGCTGTCTCAGCTCAAAGGGAGATTACTGCCAAGCAGCCACCTTTCCTTGCAGGGAGAGCTCAAAGAATGCTCACTGAGCATTTTGTGGGATAAAGTGGTGGGCTCAAAGCCAAAGCACCTGCAGTGGGGAAGGAGGCTCACTGCTGCAGCAGGGCTCGGGCCCCAGCTAATGAGCCATGGCTGACCAGAGCAGTGTAACACTGGCCCCAGTCTTGCAGCACTGACCAGCCCCTGTGCACGCTGGCCCCGCCACACCTGCATGGTGGCTGCAGCAGGACTGAACGCCAGACACCCCCAGGCAATGATGTGACTGTACTGAGACCAATTTGGACTGTGGGGAGTCCCACCAGAGAGCCTCTTGGGTCACTCCTTCCCTCAGCAGTGGCTCTGCAGTTGGGAACTCTTCTTTTGGGCTGGAAGGCCACCCAGAGGAACCTCTGAAGGCTGAGAGACCTTGTCTTCTTAAAAGGAAGAATTGTGCATTCCAGGTTACCCTTCTAAAACTTCAGAATTCTTTAACCAACTATTTTGTTTGAGATCCCATATCTATAATTAGCTAATAATGGAGATTGAACTGGTTTTGTAAAATGAAATATTGTTTGGTTAATTATTTTCCTTCATTAATAAGTCTCTGCTACAGTTAATTGTACACACAAATAGTGGAGGTGAAGGCTCAGCTCAGCTCTCACCTCACTTAGTTGAATACATTTGCTGAAATGGAACAGAATCAGGAATAACACATTTTGATTCTTCTTATGGAATTAATAGTCATAGTTTGCAGAAAACCTCCACATTAGCCTGCGTAAGATAAACTGTTCATATATAGAATTGTGTATATATACATAATCTACTAATATTTCTACAATTATTTGGTTTTGATAACTTGTTTATCTCTGGATAAATTTTTGATCAGATTTCTTAAATGCTATATAGCTGTATCATTTTGTTTCTTGATAGTATATTAATTAAGAAGTATTCATATAAAAACATTCAGTTAGAGAAAAGAACATTTCAGGAATTGTATAATTTTATTTGTTTCATGATAGTATATTAATTAAGAAATGTTTGAATAGAAACATTCAGAGAAAATAATGTTTCAGGAAGATTTGTTTATGTTTTTAAAAACTTAATTCTGTAATAGCATGCTATTTGAGTTCCATGTGGTTTTTTACTGAGCTTTCACATACTAATACATCAAATCCTGGTTTTTGATAAGCACAATATTGTGATGGCAATGAAAAGCAATTTCAGTTAACTTTTTCAAAAAAAGGAGAAAAATAAAAAGTATATAATATGTCTTGTGGGGGGCAATTGTGGATAGGAACACACATATATTTCTGCTGTGAATTTAGAGTTACACGGTGGAAAAAGATTAAAGCAAATTGTTTGCTTTAATTGTTCATTAACAAATGAACATGGTATCCCATCAGGCACACCTTTACATGTGAAGGTAGCAAAAAAATTCCTACTCAGTCAGTATTACTGAGTGAGGATCAATTTTTCTTTTTCAGGTGCCTGCAGAGTGTTGCAGGTGCAAACCAGATAAAAATGAAAAAGGTAATACCTGCAAATTCAGGAATTACTTTAAACATGCAATTTACTTGTATAATAGATTCTGCTTCATTTCCTTTTCCAAAAACAAAAATTTTGAATTTCATATTCTTGTTAAGCCTGTGTACCTGCTGAAGTATCTCCAAAGGTGAAAATTGTGAACTTTTCAAAATGTGGAATGTACCTTTTCTCTTGCTAAGAATGCAGTGGCATGCAGCTGGGGAGGAATTACCCTGTGCACCAGCACAGACTGGGCTGACCTGCTGGAGAGCTGCTCTGTGGGAAAGGACCTGGGGATCCTGGTGGACAAGTTGTCCATGAGCCAGCAGTCTGTCTGTGAGGCAGAGAAGGCTGATGTTATCCTGGGGTGCATCAGGAAGAGCCCTGCCAGCAGCTCGAGGGAGGTGATCCTGCCCCTCTGCTCAGCCCTGGTGAGGCTCATCTGGAGTGCTGTGTCCAGTTCTGGCCTCCTCAGCACAGCAGGGACATGGAGCTCTGGGAATGGGTCCAGGGGAGGGGTACAAAGATGGTTAAGGGACCAAAGCATCTCTCTTATGAGCAAAGGCTTAGGGAGTTGGGCCTGTTCAGCCTCAAGAAGAGAGAACTGAGAGAGGATCTCTAAGTATCTGCAGGGAGGATGCCAAGAGGATGGAGCCAGGCTCTTCTTGCTGGTGCTGAGCAGTAGGACAAGGGGCAACGGGCAGAAACTGATGCACAGAAGTTCGGTGAGAACATAAAGGAATAACCTGTGTAGGTGACCATGCACTGGCACAGATTGCCCAGAGAGGCTATGGAGTCTCCCTCACTGGAGATATTCAGGGACCATCTGGACACAGTCCTGTGCCATGTGCTCTGGGATGATCCTGCTTGAGCTGCAAGGTTGGATCTGCTGACCCACAGTGGTCCCTTCCAACCTGACCCATTCTGTGAATCTGGGATTTAACCCTGAACTATTCTGAATATTATTTTAACCTAGCCCATTTAAAAGAGAAATAGCTTCAATGGAAATTGTGGATTTGCAGATTTATTTTATTATGTGTTTCAGCTTTTGAAAGATATCATAAAGAAGGAGGCAATAAAGTAATGCCAACCCACAGAAACTGCCTGTCAGAATGTTCCATTAAAAGAGAGTGCAGTGCTACTGTTAGCAACTTCTCTTTGAAAGATTATGTGCAGATTCAATCTTTACTAAGTTAGGAATTTTTTTTTTTGTGACTTAGGATGTAAAGAAAAGGTGAAATAAAAAAAGGACAAGCCCATTTTAGGACTAATTGTTGGAAACTGCAAGTCTTTTGTCATGGAAGTAAAATTAATTTGTGATCATCTGGTATGAGCTTTATTTTAATCTTTTCAGTATATTCCTTATTACTAATCATGCAATTAAATGACACAATGTCAAGAAGGCACTACAGTAAGTTTTAATTTTACACAAAAGAAAAATTTAATGAATTTAACCACTATCATGAAATCATATTTTTTAAAATATTTCTGCCAGTTTTTAATATCAATGTCTATTTTAAACAAAAGAACCCTTGCCTCTATGATCAAGTATGATCTCACATCACAAAACCTATTAAAAACAGCCTCTTAAGTAATTTATACTGTAGAAAATCAAACATAGTTACATTCAATTGGCCCCCTTTACCATAAAATACATTTAAAAATAAACTTGGGTCTTAAAATAGATCCTATTGCAGTCTCTGTGTATTCTAGTACATTACTTATTAAGGCCATTAAAATGACATTTGAAAGCAACAAAACCACTAAAACTAATTTTTAACAACTAATTCCATAACGTTCTTCAACTGTGATAGTTTGTTGTCTTTAACTGATAGATGATGTTTAATGCCTTTAATTAATCATCAAAATTGTAAATATGTTTATACCTGCTGTGACATATAAAGTGCTTTTGTATGAGTTCTTCTTTTATTCTGCATCATGATGAATTTAGCCATATTATTTTCATGCAAAACAAACAAGATTTGCATGCCAGTAATTTTTAAATTTGATTGTTATTTCAACTTTTTTGAGACACCTACTGAGCTGTTTCTAATTGTCAAGATGCATCAGCACAGAGCAAGATATTTGTTGAAAATTCTCATCAGGCTGAAAAAAGACCCCAGACCACATATTGGCTAATTCTTGTGCTTTTACTATACACTATATTTTACTATATTTAAATCTAGCCCATAGTTCACACTCGAAAGCTGTTGTCTAACAAGTCCTTAAATCTTACAACACTTCCTCAAAAGCAGCAGCTAACAAATCCTTACTTTTTTACAGTACACTTTAAATAAGATTTCAACTCCCCCAGCAAACTGCTCAGCTTTGCTGTTTAACAAGCCAAAACACAAAGCCACAAACTCCCCACTCCCACAACACAGTTCAGTACAGAGTATGGGGCAGAATACAACAACCATGCTTAGCCTGGTAGAGGCAAGAGGAGATCAAATTAAAGGAGAGAGAGAGAGAGAGAGATAAGAAGTTCACAAGTCCTTAGATCCCATATTAGTCCTGCTGCCTGGATGGTTCTGGGCTGAGGTAGTGAGGAAGAAAGCAAAAGAGGAGTAGAGGAAAAAGAGAGGGAGCCTGATCTGCTTCCTTTTACAGTTAACCTCCTGCAGCCTGTGATGTAAACTATACTTGCTCTGCCATTTCATCCTCAGACACACAGCCAGCCTGTTGAACACTCTTCCAGGGAGTCAGTCAGGAATTCCAATGAGAGTGACAAGGATGACAACAGAACACAGGTCTCAAGGTGGAAAAGGAAGTTGGTTCAGCTCAGCACTGTCCCACCTCCAAGAGAGGGCTTGGGACCCTCTCTTCCAAACAAAACTTTTGTGTTGCAACAGTCAAAATGTTTGAGAAAAAACATGCCTATGTCCTCCACACTGATCATTGAAACTGGAAGTGTAATTTTAATTAAAGGTGCAATATGGGATTCTATATCCAAGTCTGATCTTGGAAGATACTTCTCAGATATGTAGAACACTCCATTCCGTCCCAAAACCGTGCTTTCTATCTAAAAAGCTATCTACAGGTTAAATATCAAAGTTTAATATTTTAGTCATATCCATAAATTCAAATTTGGGTAGTAAAGGTACAACATAAAGTCCCCTAAAAGGACAAATTTCTTCTCTTTTTTCTTCCACTTCCACTGTATTTACATTGCACAGCTACTATGTCTATGAAATTTGAATTATTTTTTCCTGTATATGTGTTGGGCTTTGTTTACACTCATGAAACTAATTTCTGTATGTGGCCAAATCAATTTTTTTTTACAGAATAACTGTATTAATACATCTAATGTAATATTTAATGCTTAATTTTATAGGTTTGGATACTACTACAGCTAGATGTATTCTGGTGCTTAATTGAATTTTCTGTTTCAAACTCAGAGCACTCTACAGCAGGAAACTTGGAAATGGTCTGAAAAACTGTCTCTATAAAAATATTTTAGACATAGATGAGGAATGATCTCTTTAATTTGAGAACTTCACTTGGATCTATGATTTAAATATGCAGAAAAGTCCTTCTGAAGCACCTTCTGAATGCACATTTCTCTTACAGTCAATGGAGAAAAGTTAACAGTTTTAAAGGACTCCAGAGGCAGAACTCCACACAGAAGGCTGTGAAACATTCTTTTTGAAACTTGTCTGAGACCTGTCCATGGCCTTTTGTAGAATAATATTGTGTGAGCAGAAGAAAAATGGAGAATGAAATGCATATCCTGCATGTGATTCTCTGGTTGTGGTCAAATGGTATGGTACACACAATAATGTATAATAAGTGGTATACAAAATAATGTATTTTTATACTAGTGTATAAGTACCAAAGAATACAAGGAAAAAAAAAAACAGCTTCATTTGGTGAAGGTATTTATATGGAAGAGGCAATCAAAGATACATAAAAGGACTGAGAGGCACTAAAAGTCAGCAAAAAATGCAGTTGTCACAGCAAAAGCCCTGTAATTTAGAGCAGACATATGCCATCTCTTGAGGCACTCAAGAAAGCAGTTTCACCAAGAATCCTCTGTCTGCTCCATGAAGGACTTGCTCGACTTGGAGAGTATGTTCCTAAGGTCCTCACACATCAATAGGATGGGGTAAATTTACCTGCCAAGTGCCTCTAGACAATTTAAAATCAGGTTCAGTTTTGTGTGTTTTAATGAATTAAAAATTATTCATGCTGCCAAAGCTGCATATATGTCCTTTGCAGAAGGAATGGTGAAATGCAGAAACAGAGAAATAAAATGACTGGTGGAAATGAAATAGAGTCAACAGTAGGAACTTGGTAAATAAGGAGAAGGCAAATAGCTCAGATGCTGAAGTAATGAGATCAAGACAAAGGAAGTAGTGGTGGGAACAGAAGTTTCCAATGCTCTCAAATTGCATTCATTGCACAGGTGAGGGTTGAGAGGATTAACCTCTGGTATTGACCTTGAACCTGCCAAAAAACTACCACAAGCAGAAGCATAGAGTCTTTTCTCAGAAAGCAGCAGCCACACCTGCATTAAACCACAGAGAAGGCTAGGGCTGCCAAGTCATCTAGGTGCTTGGGGAAGGAGGTCATGCTCCAATCTGAGCCCACGGCCACACTGCCTCACTCTGCCACCAGCAGAGAGGCAGCTGGCACAGGCAAGCCTGACTTCTGCCCCAAGTGTGGCAGGGATGCAACTGGCTGCTCTGTTTGTTGGGGTGAGCCCAGCACTGGAACCACTGTAGACCCAGCCAGAGACAGCAGCATCAGGACCAACACTGCTCCTGAGCACAAAGTGAGGCAAAAATTGCCGCTCACTTTAGGATTGTATTTGTAATAAAGAAAATATTGTATGTGCAGCCTTTGGACAGGCTAATCTGCCTGATAATAATTTTCAATTATGCACCTGTGTCTACAGCTGTCATTTTGAAAGTAGATAAAGAAATAGTAGTGCATGTATAAAGCACTACATGACACTACTGAGAAATGTAGCCTGTAAGAAATTCTTATAACTATGACTTGAATTTGATGGGAGGCAATAGATCTAGCTGTGCTGAATGAAATCAGGAGGCTATGCTTTCTCATTTATTAGCAATCTGGGGTTTCAGTAGTTATTTAATATCATAACCGAGTAACAATATAATGATTTATTTCTTTTTTTCCCTAAAAGATTATTTGCTAATTTATTCAGCTTAGAGCATCCTGCATGAAACAGAGGTCCTGGAGGGCTGGAGAGAACACCTGAACACAGGTGCACTTGCAAGAATTTCCTTAGTGGGAATGTCTAGGGTGCTTGCAGCCTCAAGTCCCATATACCTCTGATTGAAGTGAAGCCTACTACTTATGATGCTTAGGATGCCATGAGAAAGATTTTTGGCTGAAAATATATCCTTTAAAAAAAAAAAAAAAATTGAAATCATTTCAGAGACATTTCTAATGTACTAAATACTGGCGATATAAAACCTACAACTAATATAAAAATTCCAGATTTATCAAACAGTAATAGAAAGCAATTTTTTGAGCTGTTGGGCATTAATAAAGTAATTCTAAGCTTTTAATTGGTATTCATGAGAATGTCAGAGTATTTTAGAATGGGGAGTTTTAGCTTACATTTTACTGAATTTTTTGAGTGAATTTTTTGTGTGTAGATTTTTTTTTTGTTAATTTAGTTGGTTTTGGTTTTTGTTTTTGTTTGTGCTGGTTTGTTTTTGTTTGTTTTGCTATTTTCTTTTGTTTTGGTTTTTTTCCCTTGTTTTTATAGAGAATCATTACAGGACATTCAAACTTCAATAATAAATTCATGTGATCATATTTTACTCAAGAAAAATCCATTATTTTATGAACAAGATGAAAATAGTCTATTTGATTTTTTTTTTCAGGACAAAAGAATAGATATGCTAATTAGAGCTATACAGAAGTTTTCTTAAAGAGTACTTGACTTTTACAGCTAAGATTTTTTCCTGATGAGAGAAAATAATTTTAAAATTACATTTCTGGATAATGTGATTTTTCTAAATAATTATTTTTTGTTCTTTTCTTGTACTCATCTGTAATTTAATTACATTACTTTTTAATCTTTTGTTTGCTTGCTTCCATACACCAGAGGAGTAGTGAAGTAAAGTTATCAGGGACAGTGTCAAATGCTTTGCATAAATCCAGATAGATGATGTCAGCTCTCTGCCCCTATCCAGGGCTGTATCCCCATCACAGAAGATCCCCACATTTTTCAGGCATGATTCCCCCTTTGTAAAGCCTTATTGGCTGTTACCAACCACCTCTTCATTTTCCGTGTGCCTTAGCATAGTTTCCAGGAGAATCTGCTCCATGATCATGCCTGGTGCTAAGGTGGCACTGACCAGTCAAAGGTTCCATGGGTCTTCTACTTTCCCCCTTTTATAAATGGGGGTTATATTTTGCTTTTTCCAGTTATTGAGGACTTCACCTGCCTCTCACAATTTTTCAAAATTGATGGAAAATGACTTAGCAACTATGACAGTTCCCTTGGGACCCTTGGATGAATCTCATCAGGTCCTCCCATGGAGTTGTACCTATTCAGCCTCCTTAGGTGGTCTCAAACCTGATCCCTTCCTGTAGTGGGCTTGGGGTCTTCATTCTCCCAGTTCCTGATTTTGAGTTTGTTCTCAGCTTGGGTAGTGTAGCTGGAGTACTTCCTGTTGAAGACAGATATAGAACTCATTGGGAGCCTCATCCTTCTCTTTGTTCAGGGCAGTCAGGTCCCGTTTTTCCTTTTGCAGAGGGCCTGCATTATCCCTAGGCTTTCTTTTGTTTGCAACACACCTATAGAAGCTCTTTCTGTTATCCTTGTTGTAGTATATAGTAGAGATAATTCATGCTGTGTATGTATATAAAATATTGTGAGATCCATCTTATGTCTTTGACCACCCTGGCTGGGAGCAGAGTCTTATTTCTATTCAATTAGTTCCCGGACTAATTATCTTATTATCGTGAAGATAATATCAAGTCCATTAAAGTAAGAATGAAACCTTCCCGGGCCAGGCCATGAGCACGGATTTCCCAGGAATGTCTGAGACATTCACGAGAACTTGCACCTGGGGAGATTACATCTACCAGCTCTAGCCCTGGCAATACTCTGTTACATGTGAAAGGCTATTCTGAAGAAGTATATGGGATATAAGCCAGCTGCATGAAGCATTCGGGGAGACGCTGGCACTCCATCAGTCGGATCCAGGTTCACCCAGTGCCGGCTTCCGGGGTTGATGCTGCCTTGGCTGTGGTGGTTTTTTTTGTTTCAGAATTCTATTTTTGTTGTTGATCTAATAAACCTTTGTTAATTTTTTTTAAATTTGGTTGCCGATCTGATCATTTAGAACACTTGTTATCCCTGGGTGGACTCAATTCTAACTGGGCCTTGGCTTCCTTAACCTTGTTCCTAGCTTCCTTTGCAATTCCCCTGTATTCCTCCCAAGTCACCTGTCCTTCTTTCTACTTCCTGAAAGCCTCTTTTTTTCCTCTGAATTTGCTCAGCAACTCCTTTGCCATCCATGGAGGCTTCCTGTCATTTTTGCCCAATTTCCTCCTTGTTGGGATACATTGCTCCTGGACTATGATTCTAAAATAAAATGACACT
>JANIJU010000003.1:7618031-7655648 GCA_025504685.1 Leucosticte australis | reverse complement strand
GGATATTTTATTTTACACTTCTATACATGAAATGTTCAATGAGTTTGCATTGTACAGTTCAATAGCCGAACCACACCTCAAAAATCTCCTTTCGCTTAAAACAGTGTACTGGCTTACTACACGACTTCCATCCTTCAATGCTGATTTAAAACTGCCCTTAACAGTCTCACTACCAAAAAAATCAAAATTCTAGCAGCAGTAAAAAAATCAAACAGTGTCTATGTGTACATCCTGCATTTAGATTGTATATAGCTTTCATAAATATTTAGGTTTTCTCTCTCTCTGTGGTGGACTGGAACTGATTCAGTCCTGTCTGAACCTTGGACTTATCAATCAGTATTGCTGCATCTTGGAGTGGTATGTTCACAGCGAAGAGCTCAAGATCACCCTCTCCATCCACTCCAGCTGTTTTTATCTGCAGCATCTTCGCCATAATACATCTACATTTCAGTGACATCTAAGTCCTTGCTTCTTTCCTCCTGCATTCCCTTCAGATAAGCTCACAGTGCACTCTAAGATTGAAATGCAAAATGCCCTGAAGATGGTAATGGCACTCAGAAACAGACATTGTGTTCCCAGTACTACAGCTCCCAGAAGGACAGTTCCCACAAGGACGGTGACAAGTACACATCAATTTGTTTGCACAAAAGCACTGTCATAGGGATGTTTCAACATTTCTTTGCACTGTCATAGGGATGTTTCATCCGTACAGAGTGTTCTTTCTGGATAGGTAATCCAAACCTAGAAGATGCACCTTATGAACAGACATGCAGTAAAAAAAATAAAGCTTGTGGATCTTACTATTTGAATTATAGATCAGTGCTGGAATACAAAATTTTTTCAACTTATGATATGGTACATGATGCAGATGAGTAGTTCAAATAAACCTCTCAGCTCCAGGTACACATGCTTAACAGACAACAATAAAATCTCAGCCCAACTCTAAAAGCACACATTTGCCATTTAAATTTCCAGTGTGCTTTTACTTCCAGGAACTTAGCATTATCACCTTCAACAACTGCTTGTTAGAGACAAGTTGTGGTCTTCAACAACAACCATCATCTTCACATTCATTTGCCCCTCATTACTACTACATTTTTGAAGTTTAAAGTTTTCTTCCTATCTATGATTTTTTGAATCTCATCTTTTATTTAAACAAACAAACAAAAAAAAAAGAGAGAGAGCCTGTGAAAAGTTGAAACACATACCGTGGTATAAAAGCCAGCACTTTAAAGCAATTGCTAAATAATTTGAATTAGGACAAAGGACAAAGCAGAGTAATTTTGGAAGCTTGTGGTTCACAGATGAAAGTTAGCCTTAAGGGCCTCTCTCTGCAGATATTGCTTGTGGGGGCATGTTAAATGCCCCCCTTTAGACAGCAAGAACTTATGTACCCCATCCACTTGCAACAGAACTACATCTGTTTGACTCAAAGTCTCTGTTGCTCAGTTGCAGACTCTTTCAGGTCACTGCTAAGCTGGTTTTTTGTTCATTTCCTTTAGAAGATTTCTTACAAATGTTTATTAAAAAGCATAAAATTTGTAAAACCTTAAAACCTCCCTAGAGCTGCTGGCAGTGCTCTTCCTGATGCACCCCAGGACACCACTGGCCTTCTTGGCCACAGGGGAACCACTGGCCCATGGACAGCTTGCTTTCCACCAAGACTCCCAGGTCCTTATGCACAGAGCAGCTCTCCAGCTGGTCACCCCAGTCTGTGCTGGTGCCTGGGCTTGTTCCTTCCCAGGTGCAGCACCCTGCACCTACCTTTGAAGAACTTCACACAGCTCTTCTCTGCCCTTCTCTTCAGTCTGTTTGGAGGCCCTTGTGAAGCACAGCACAGCAGTGGTACCAGCCTCTGCTCCCAGCTCAGAGTCATCCGCAAATTTCCTGAGGAGGCATCTGCCCCTTCATCAAATCCATTGATAAAGAAGTTAAACAGTACTGGGCCCAGTATAGAACCTTGAGGGACACCTCTAGTGGCAGAGCTCCAGCCTGACCCTGTGCCTGATCATGACCCTCTGGGACCTGCCATTCAGCCAGTTCTCTGTCCACCTCACTGCCTCCTTATCCGGTCCACACTCCCTGAGTTAGCCTGTGAGGATGGTGTGAGAAACAGTGTGGAAAACCTTGCAGAAGCTGAGTTAAACATCCACTGCTCAGCCATCCAGGTAGTTGTTTCATCATAGAAAACCAAGAGATTGGTCAAGCATGATTTGACTTTAGAGAATCCATTCTGACTGCCCTTGATCACTTGTTTTTCCACATGGACAGAGGTGGCCTCCAGAATGAGGAGCTCCATTGCTGTCCTGGGGTGACTTTATGATGCTGATGTCCTTGTTTGTCTGTTTAGGCCCAGAAATAAGTTTTGAACCTTGAAGATTGGTTCTGAGTGCGAAGATGGGAAGAGAAGAAATGCTCAGTTTGTTTTCAGAAACTGCACTCGCTCCTCCACATTCCAGCTCCTGGATTGTGTTGCCTGTGGACAGACAGACAGCGGGAGAGAGTTCTCCCTTGCTTTTTAGTTAGTTTTAGCTAGCTGAGGCAGAGAAGTTGCCTGGACTGTGGTTTTTCTTTTTCTTGGAACTGTTCAAACCTGCTCTGGACTGAACACGCAGAAGAGCACTGGCAGCTCACACCTGGGCAGGGCCTGGGCTCTGGCATTTCCAGCACCAGAGGGACTGATAAGAGTCTGAGTGAGCTGGGCTACAGCCCATGAAGAGGACTTTCTGAGTTTGTCATCTCTTCAGACTGGCAAGAGGTTTTATTGTTTAATATTATTCATTTTTTTGTGATGGCAAATGCTTTGCCTGTTAAATTGTTTTCCACTTTTCTCCAAGAAAATATTTTCCCAAATCAGTTGGGGGAGGGGCCACTTTGGAGGTTTTCTCCCACATTTGCCCTAAACCAAGACAATTGCCTTTCTAGGTATTGAGGTGATAGTTCTCTGTGCTCTCCTTCTTGCTGTTTTTGAAAATTTGCTTTCTTCCTGTGTTCAGGCACCTCTCCCCAGCTCCATGACCTGCCAAAGATGATAAGGAGCAGCCTGCTATCATTTATGCCAGGTCTCTCAGCACTCATGAGTGCGTCCTGTCAGGGCCCATGGACTCATGGATGTCATTTGCCCAGGGGGAGAAAACTCAATTCCAACAGTTGCTTTTTCAGTTATTTACTCTGATGTAAATTCAGATGAGGCAATGCTTTTTTGTAACCTACTAATAAGGAAGGAATCCATGTATCCCAAA
Organism: Leucosticte australis; assembly: GCA_025504685.1. NCBI lineage: Eukaryota > Metazoa > Chordata > Aves > Passeriformes > Fringillidae > Leucosticte > Leucosticte australis. The sequence continues at coordinate 7,652,406 of JANIJU010000003.1, read as the reverse complement.
TCATTAGGGATATGAAACCAGAGCTGCTGGAATTCATCCAGAGAGAAGCAACAAAGCTGGTGAAGGGCCTGGATCACAAATCTTATGAGGATTGACTGGGGCAACTATGGGTTTTTAGCCTGGATAAAAGGAAGCTCGGGGGGGGGCTTATTGCTCTCTGCAACTCCATGAAAGGAGGTGGGAGTCTGATGGAGAAATACCTCTTCTCCCAGGAAACAAATGGCAGGACCATAGGAAATGGTCACAAGTTGAGCCAGAGTGGTTTAGATTGGATATTGGGGAAAAGTTCTTCATGTAGAGGGTTACCAAGCATTGGAACAGTTTGTACAGGGAAGTGGTTGAGTCACTGTAGCTGGAGGTATTTAGGAAACTATGTAGGTGTGGCACTTAGGGACATGGTTTAGTAGTCAGTTTGACAGTGCTGGGTTAGTGGTTGGATTGAATGATCATAAGGGTCTTTTCCAGCCTAAAGAGTTCTATGATTTTAAGACATTTTACTTGTAATAGATATCAAGGGCCAAAAAGATGCATAAAGACTTGTATGTGAGCAACACAAGAGATATACAGGTGCAAAATTCAACATGGGAATTCTCTCATCCACAGAAAACTGTAACCCTGTAATTCACTAGTTAGCAAAACGATCTCAGTCTTGGATATAAGTGTGCTTAGACATCACAGAAAAAGAGCAAATCTCAAATCCCTTAAGAATAGCTAGGAAAACCAGCACATTGTTAATAACTTATTAAAAACCATATGGGGTGATATATTGTAAGGTATTACCTTGATTTCCATTTTAAACTTCTGCATGAGTTCCTCAGAATGGTGACTCTATCTCCTCAGAGCATATTGCAGGGTCTTCTGGAGAGTTCCCATAATTATATAGTTACACAGGATCAATATATAACCCAGTAAATCTTCTGAATTAGAAGTAATCTTTTTTTTCAAATAGAAAAATATATCTACCTTCCTTTCCCTAAGTCACCAAGACCAGATTTTGTGTTGCAGGATCATTGAAAAAGCCAATCAAATATTTGAAAAAGATTTTCTGCTAGTCCCACTAGAAGAGCAGTGTGTGTTAAATTCATGCAATGGATATTTTTAAGCTTTCGTAAAGGAGGGTTGCTGCCATGTGAATTCCACATTTGTTATTTCATTCAGTGCATGTCTACCAAATCTGGGGAGATTCTGGGTGCATCTACCTAGAACATGCATTGTGATATTTAGACACAATATTAAAAGACATCTATTTTCAAAATGATAAAGATACCAAAGAAAAGATGCATGGTGGAGTATAAATTCAGAAGCCCTGTGTTTACAAGCCATGACCCATTATTACAATTTATAATAATTATAATTTATATAGTAGCTCACTAAAATGCACAAAATTGAAATTGTGGCATGGGAGCCCTTAAGGCATGGCAACAACTTGCTTTTTACTGCTGCACTGCTGTTTTATGTATTCAAAAGTTAGTTGGGTGAGGATAGTTAAGTTTCTGTGATGTGACAAGAGGATTTCTCACCTGACCAGGCTACATAAAGACAATCCCTTTTAATCCAGTTGGGAATTTCTCCTGTCTGGATACAGTCTAAAACAATTTTTTCCGTTTCAACATGTTCTAAATCAGACTTTGCTTTCCCAATGTTTCTGAAAAGCCTCGCTGGGAGGTGTGACCTATCATTAAAAAGGAAAGAAAAAGGAAAAAAAGGAAACAAAAAGAAAGAAAAATAATAATTAAAAAACTCTTTAGAAGTTATTTGTAAGGAAATTAATTTGTAAAGAGGCTAATTTTTAGGGACTTCCTGTAGAAAAAGTAGGAAGAGAAGACGATGATGTTGTAGCTCAGGGCTGTCAAATAAGCTTATTTCAGCATATTTTATAATACAGTGGAAAAAACTTGCACAAGCCAGTTAAGTCAAAATGTTTTCCTGCTTTTTATACAAGGTATTTCAAAGTTATTGATTTCTTTCACACACAGATGCAGACCCTACTTTAATACTTTCCCCCTATAAATAGACATAAAAACTATGACAGCTTTCTCCAAAATATATTTTTCTCTCTGTGAAAAGAGCTCATTATTTTTCTGTGTTATGTTATCTTTGTTTTATTAACTATTCAATATACCTCGTGTCATCCATAAGTTCATTTCCACAAAATATTTCATAGGACAGAATGTCAGCCTGAGCATTATTAAAAACTTCTTCCAGATCAGGTCTTTCATCCTTGTTCTTCCAGAGAAGCTGATGGATGCATTGCTGTGCCTCAGGGACATCACAATATATGGTGTGAACCTAAAATGGATAAAAAGTTGCAGTTCATGCAGGTCACATAACTGAAAGGCCAGAAAAGCATGTTTTTTCCATGGCACCATTCTCATGCTTCATTAATTTATCTTTTAAAAAAAATGCCAACTAATGACTATTCAAGTTGGTCTTTGATTATGTGCCATATTCTGAAACTCTTACCAGGAAATTAATGTACACAAAATAACGTTTTGCCATTTTTAAGACTATGACATCAATAAACCAAACTGCACTCTTTTTCTTTTATGAACTTTTTAGAAAGCCCATTAAATAAACTTTCATCTTTGCTGAAACTGTATTCTTACCATCTTGATAAGCGATTTCAAGAATATTAGCACTGTCACTTGGGGTTTCATTGCCTTGTTAAATCTTCTTTCACATTGTAAGAGCTCAGTGACTTCCCTCTCTCGTTTCTGTAAAGATTCTTGTATCTCTTGCAGGATGGTGTGTGCCTGACAAAGATATTGCTTTTCCACTGACCACTCAGTCTTCCTTTCTTCATTAGCTGCCTGCAGGCCAAAAAGATAACTCCTGTACACTAAGCCAAGATCGAAATTTTGATTGCTTTCATACAAAACTACTGAGAATTTAATGAGCAAGGTGGAGCAGAAATGAAGAAAAGCAAATGAAATATTGAATAAGATGATTTCTTTGCTTCCAACATTCACAATATAGTCTTTTTACATCAAAGAGGTGGATACTCAAAAGCATTTTGTAGCAAAGTGTCTACTATCAAATATATAATGACAACCATAGCAAACTATTGGTGATTCCAGATCCAATAAGTTTGTTTCATTATTGTGATGTTTTGATCATTCATCATAAATGTATCATTCTCAAGCCATGTATGTATTTGCACACCTTAATTACTATCAGTTAGGCCCACGGTTGAGTTCAGCTTTTGAAAGAATCAGCCTGATTGACTTTGAAATACCTGCTGTAATCCCATAAACCACCAGTTAAATTTACATTTTTGTGCTCACTTGGTCTGTTCTTAATACTAAATCTTCTGACACATCTGAATTTTCTCCTCCTGCCTTTTCAGACTTTTGTTGAAGAATTTTTATCTGGAAATTCATGAGGTCTTGCAACCTTTCCACATGTAAACTGATGTTGTGTAGTTCCTGTAAAGCTGAATTGAAAACAATAGAAAACCAGGTAAGAACAACTTCAGCATTTCTAATCTGCAGTTCCAACAATACTGTCTCTGTAATATTAACTCCCTGTAGAAATCAAGAATTTGTCACAAACCAATATTTTTTAATAATCAATAGTTCATTTTCATCAATAACTCTTTTTATTTATTTAAAGTCAAAGAATTTTTAAGCATTCATGCATTGTTTTTCTTTACATTTCCAAAGGAAAGGCTACAAGTGTTGGAAAAAACCTACTGAGAAATTATGCTGACTGTAAAAAGCAAGGTGTGCTAAGCAGTTTGGAGTCATTACAGGCAGTATTTGTAGCTTCAACATTCTTTTGTTATTCCACCTGTGCACAGAGCATTGGGAAAAAAACAACTTCTATTGACTTCAGCAGTTTAGAGTAAACAAAAGAGCAAACAGGGAAGAAACAGAAGCAGATCAAGAAACTCTGCATCTGAAACACTCACTCAGTGTGTGCTGTGTGTAAAGGTAATCTAGCTTTTTACACAAATTTTCAAGAATCCAGACCTGCAAGACAAGAAAAGAATAGCAGGAAATCAATACTCTACCAATTTTCATTATATTTCCTTGGGGAGAATAATCAATAACAGGGAAATAATGTTGTTGCTACTTATGTGTACAAGCAGCACAAATGGGCTGCTGAGCAGTACAATCAGATGTCACTGGACAAGAAAATACAGAAATAAACCAGAGACTGCTCAGGCACCTCAGCCAAGGGGTCCTGGGCTTAGACTTTCTTAAGCATTTGTCCCCAGTGCTGAAATGATGACAGCGACAAAACGATTGCTTCTCCTGAAAGTTGAATAACAAAAGCTTTTGGAAGGATTCCTACAGCAACCCTGCAGAAAAGGTTGTGCATGCCAACTGTTAACAGCCTTATCTGCCTAACAGAAAATATTCCTTCCTCCCACAAGCCTTAGAACATAGCATCCTCATCACTTTTAACTCTTCATTATAATACTTTTGCTACATTTCCTCGATATATAATAATTAGGTCAAAAGATTTGTAAACCCCGCGGGTTTTTTGCAGTTTACCAATAAGGCACAGGATATTACAGCCATGGGCACGGCTCGGTGTGTTTGAAAAGTGGAAACCCTCGTTATAAAGACTGGTGCCATGCAGAAATTAAACGGAAGGTGGTGCCAGGACACTTGAAAAGAGAAACCGAAACACCTGCCTGAGATCTTCGCTCAGAAACCATCCCGAGCTCTGCATTCAGTTTCACGAATTAAAGAAGAATCTGCCTCCCAGACCCCCTCCCTCCCCCGTGAGTCCCCAGCACAAGGCTGGGTAAGATCTTCCTGAATTCCTGTCTTGGAGAGCTGCAACGAAAACTGCAACAAAGCAGCGCCGCAAAGTTACAGGAAGAGTTGCACGTCTTGAACAGAGCAGAGCCCTGTGCAGAAAATAACAAATATCAGACCATGTTTTCCAATGCTATCTATTACTTACCCAACAAATTTCTTTTTTTTTTACACCTATGCTGTTAATAAACTAAAGTGCCATTACTACAGATACATTTGGAAAGCCTCAGGAGCTTTAAGGAGTTTTCCCTGCGAACCACCAAATAAGGTGGTTTTGCTGCTGTGTCAGCCAGCTGAAATGCAATGTGGCAGTAACATAGACAATGACATGCTTTTGTTGATTTTTAATTGCTAAACAAACAAAGCAGTGTGCTGTACTGTAATTTTAAAATTCTCCAAAAAAAGACATAAAATGTAGAATGCAATAGAAGTGACCATCTAATAATTTTAAGTGGAAAGAAAAGTATAGTGAGACAAAACAGCATATGCCATCTTTGCTGCTGTTTAAGGATGAAAACATGCAGTTTTCTCTGACAATAAAAAAGAAGGCAATTGTAGTTCAATCTTCACCAGTTTAGATGTATATTTCTAAAAGTATACAGGCAGGCAAACAGCACACACTGGAAACAATAGCAAGAACACTATCTCACTCCAAAAAGAAAACACAAACTGTGTTTCTTTACCTTTTCTTTTCTACAGTTCTCTGTTCTTTGTTTCATTTGGTAAAGAAGATCTTCCTTCTCTTGGATCAGTTGTCTGTTTTTCTCTCTCAGTTTCTGAAGGCATTAAATAAGGCAAAAGGGATGAGAGTTGCAACACTATTTTTCAGAAAGGCATCCAGTTTGAGTTTTTTTGTTCTACGCCTTGAAAAGTCATAATATTTGGACCAGGCTTCTAAGGTCTGTGGATCTTCAAAAAAATTAAATTCCTCATTTAGCAATGACCATCTGTGGCCAGAGGGAGTCTGTTTCCAAAGGCCCTTTCTAAATGCTTCCGGACTCGGAACCTTTTCCTCAGTAGCAGAACAGAAACGAGAAACAGGATAAACCTTAATATCTATTCATCACCAAATAAGCAGCACACATCCAATATATTCTAGGAATAGCCTTCACCCATTATTTACATGAAAGCAAAGCTATTTCCAAGTGCATAGCACAGCTAGGCCAAGCTATGAAAACTGATTTGGAAGTACACTGTGCAAAGCTTTTTTCATCTCCAGAATGAGAAAATCATAGCTTATTTTAAAATAAAATTTTACAGTTTCTTAAACTGCATGTCTTCATTTAACTGCCTGTCCATAAGAACAGAGCATTAATTATAAGGCCTGTTCCTGCAACCTCTGTAAATACCTGCTGTGCTTATCCCCATGTGAAACAGAAATACTTGTTTACCTTAACTGTATCTTGCCAGCGTGTGCTGCTCTTGTTCATCAGCTCTTGGTAAGTTTCTAACTGGGATTTCAGACACCTAATTTTCTCACTGAAATGTTTCTTTATAGTAGTTATAGTCTCCTCCTTCATAACAAAATAATATTGAGAAAATTAACAGTGAATGAGAACAGAAAATCAGGCACAATTAAGGAAACAGTTTCCATATCAGGTTCTCTTTATTCTCCTTATTCAATGTTTTTTATTGTCTGCAAACATTTACTATTGATCACAGGAGGTTTGTATTGTCATTCATTGCAGACTTCAAGCAAAACTTACTGCTAAAATAACATATATTTATACATATATTTATACTTATACTTATACATACATTTTATGTGTTTTTCTGCAGAAATAAAAACCAAAGCCTTTCTCAGAGTAGATCAGAATGAATTAACCCAAGCACAGTTAAGCAATTTTAAAGAAATTAAACTTAGCTCAGACAGGGAAAATTTGGAAGCAGCATTAAAAAAATCCACAGAGCCACCAAAATGAGAGTGATTCTGTGAAGTAAGATCATTAGATGGTGTTTGCATCACTGCCCAGGAGGCTGCTGTGTCTCGCTATGCATCTGTGTTCTTCCCTGTTCTCTTTCTCTTCCCTTAGTGATCTGTAGTCAATTGAGAGTGGGAGATGTGGCTGTGCCAGGGTTACATCCCTATCAAAGTTCAGAAATGGATTTACACTGGTGTACAATGCTTGTGCAACCTGAGAACAAGATGAAGTCTTGTTCCACACCAAAGGGTATCTAGCCTTTGTACATGCCATACAGGAAATTCTCTAGATTCTACTTGACAGATGATTTTGCTCACTTCCCCTTGGTGGCTTTAGAGGAATTTCTGAATCTCCTCTTTCTGAGTGCCCACAGTAAGCTTTATTTGTATGGAAAGAATTGCTCTTCACAGGAACTAAATGCCTGTCTTACTGTGGATCAGAAAAGGAGAATGATGGGACAAATAAACAGAAACTTGAAGCTGTAACTGCAAGAAAAGATCCAGAACAGAGCAGTGAAAGTTGATGTAGGTAATTCCATCTTTTTGGGAGAATTATTGACTAATGGAATGCAGAAAAGCTTCCACTAAGAAAAGAGAGATATTGTGTAATTTACGCCACAGGAATGGCACCTCTGGATCCTCATTGTCACCTTGAAGGAGTTTAAAGGTGAAGAGATTCTGTTATGCTATAAACTACACTGAAAAAATATTGCAAGGCTAAAGTCAAGCTAAGTAAAAAGAAGACAAAAAAATACACACATTAAAAAAAAAAAAGCCATAAAGGCAATACAGCCTGGCACAGCCCTTAACAATGCAGTCATTCTTGAGAGGCACAGCCTGCAGAAATGCAAATGTTGAAACCCTGGTGCCAGTCATGACATGAAGGTGTTATTAAGAGAAAATTTTAGAAACAGATAAATTTTAGAAAAATCTCTGCCATTGTGCCAGACAAAAAGTAAAAGCAGACATCAAAAAGCTGTAAGATAAGATGCACTTCAAGATACACGGGCATTATTTACAGACACAAAGCATGGTACAGGAATGGATATTTGCTTGTGAATGAAGTAGATTTTATCTCTCTGTATGACTTTGGTTAATGGTCAAGAGTTCTAATGCTCCAGAATAATTACCTGCTTTTCTTTCCTTATGTCATCTAGTTTTCTGATTATCTTCATGTGTCGGTTTTTCATTTGCTGCATGTCTTTTACAATCTGTAGAGGAAGAAGGAAATTATAAACTCAGAGCAGGAGGAAGAAGGAAACTATAAACTCAGAGCACAACCAACTCCAGTTGTAATGAACCAGAGATAAGTGCTCAGTAGAACTACAGGCCAAAACTTTCAGGTTCAATAATAGAAAATACATTATGCTATTGAATAAAAGCCTGTGAATAACTTAAAATGGAATTGCTTATACTGTCAATTTTTAAAATACTGTAAACTATCCAATCATTGGCAACTTTCTCTGAGGAAAGGGGATGTTTGTTTTAATTTTTTTTTACCTTGGTGATATGCAGCATGGCTAAGCTGTATGGAATGTATGGCACTTCTCTGGTTGTACATTCCTCCAACTCAGTTGCTTTGTGACCAGCAGCAGAACAAACTTCAGATGTGGTAAACTGATCTAGTGTAAAACAATATTCACCTTATCAACTAAAATGCACTGCAACTTCACATGTACATATTGCTTTTTAAATTTTTTATTAGAGGCATTGAATACCTTTTTTTTTTTCCTTTTTTTTTCTTTTCTTTTTTTTTTCTGATAACAAAATAGGTTCCTGGGAGGAGAAATACGGCGACTCAGCCTTGTCAGCTTTTATCTCTGGACACCATCCTATCAACTTAAGTTCGACAATTACTTGTTCCTGAATACTCTGATATTCATTACTTACATATATTTATGTCATTAATACTAAAAATTAAAAATCAGATTTAAAAACCCATGCAGACACATGTTGCTTCTTAAGAAAACTAGCTTTTACCACAACTAAGAGGGGACTTTACATCCTGGGAAACTCCGTTTTACATGTTATTTGATAGACACATTTTTTTTATCAGAGTAGGATACACATTTTAATTTTTCCTAATCTTCCTTTTTGTTAAATAAGAACATAAAATTACTTTCCCCCCCCAATCAGATTGCTCTGGCTTAATACAGAGCTGACTTCCTGTTGGAAAATTAATTTAAGTATCAGTTTAAGTTATTTTATTTGAAGATCCAAGTAACACAGCTAAATTCAACCAGAGCTTACATACAAAGGTAAAAAAAGAATAAAACTCTTAATTTTCTTTAAGGTATTATCTGTTCCAGAAAGCAAGAATAATACTTGCTTTGTAAATATACCTTTTTCTTGAGTTCTGTCTTCACTCCATCCAATCAGGGAATTCAGAAATGACCACTTGTTTATATTCATTCCAAGCTTGCGCAACCATGAGTTTCCCTCTCCGTCTGTTAACAAAATTCAAGTGCTAAAAAATTGTGAAAATCATTTACATTCTTGCTCTGATTCTCTTTGTCTGAAAAGTGTTTTAAGTAATTAAAAGGGAAACAAAAATGTGAGAGACTGGGAAGTAATTGAGAAAACCAGAAGCATAAGAAGGTTGTGTGAGGACTTGTGTGAGACTTGAATGGTTCCACTTGATCCTGAAAATAGAGATATTGAAAGCAAAGGCTGTATTCTGAAATTCTTCCTCATCTTCTGTACGAAGGTTTTCAAAATGTTATCTTGAAAAATTACAAAATAAACTGGATTTTGCCCAATATCTTGGAAAATGTGACTGTATGCATGTGTGTGTGTGTGTGTGTGTGTGTGTGTGTTAAGAGGTGGGGCTGTATCACATTGTTACATGAGGTATGTCTGACAGGTATATTGGTGAGAGCTCTGGATGCATTCAACACTCCTGCTGAGACAAAACCAAGCCACAACACCTTCAAGTGCTCTGATGTGAAAGAGAAAAGTGTCTGACAGAAGTCCTCTGACTCTTTGAATTGGTCTAAACAATTATCAGAAATGGAGAAATTTTTTGCACTGGGGAAATATAAACCTTTCCTGAGCTCCTAACACAATTGCAGTTACACACTATAATGACTTTATACTAACAAATACCTGTCTCTGCATGTTGTTTTTACTAGCTGAATTGTAAGTGGATGCACCATTCCAAAATACAAGCTGTCCAGCTACTGGGTGGATCATTGGATCCTGTTCAGGTGCGGCCATAAAAGTCTTGTTTTTCAAGATCCAATTTTGGTGATTTATGAAATACATAAAATACATGTTGAAGAAAATACCCTTGGCTCCAGCTATTATTTTTTCTGAATTCAGTCTTTTCATTGCTACACATTACAAATATAAAAATATCAGCTTTTGTTCTGTGAGTAATGTCATTGAAGGTCACAAGACCTGGATAGAACAGCTACTTTTAAAAAGACTTGACATCTTGCATCCACATCCTTTTAGATCTCATTTTGTTTTCTTTCTGCCATCTTGGAGACTCTTAGCAGCCCTTCACTTCACATAATCCTACTTTAGGCAAAATTAGCCAGTTATGAATCAATGCTTTCAGGCCAAGAGCATAGAGTCCATATTTTCCTTAGTATAAAGATTAATCAGACATCCAGATTTCATTTCTCAGTTAGAAAATACATTACTATATCATGCACTGATGCAACTGCAAAGTTTGTCTTCAATCTAGACAGATCATTGGGAGGAAAAATATTTGAAACTCCAACTGGTTAATTACTGAATGCTAAAATCAGTCTATATGTCTTCTGTTTAACTTAGCATTTCACAGAGCCTGTCTCTCAGAGCTACTGACCTGCCCTTTTCACACCACTTGTGAGTTAACTCTCACAGGACTCTGAGGTGTGGCAGGGGTGAGACATCTGTAACAGTTCTTTGCACTACTTTCCACTGCCTCCAGCCAGACTGCTCTCAAAGGGCACTCTGGGTAGGACAGCTCCTTGCAGCTGGATTCCTTTAGAATGTAAGGCTCCTCAAACCAGAGGGTCTCTCCTTTCTCAGATTACAGCTACACTGAAAGCATCCAGCAGAGTCTGGGCAGCCACGTTGCTATTTCTGAATGACTACAACTGTACTCTTTGACAGTTTTCAGAGAGATTGCACACTCTGTTTTAGCTGTTACAGGTGTAGACCATATAAAAAATCTAGTCCTGTTCTGATGGCTTTCATTTTAACAGGCACAAAGCCACTATGTCTCTGTTGTACATCAGGAGCTTGAAGATCATGTCCAAAAGCTATAAACTGTCCAAAAGCTATAAACTGTCCAAAAGCTATAAACTGAACCATGACAGGAACCCTTCCACTTAGCCCACACTGACTTTTATCCACATTCGAGGTGTACCAGCACTGATGACCGTGTGGACTATAATGTTTATGCAGTTCTGCTTCTGTGACCCTACCATGCAGGTACTACCACTTCTTTTGTGGAAAGCAGGGAAGTACAATCTCATTCTGAATGCTACTACTGCTGCTTACCCTCCTCAGGTGTGTCTTCCACCACGCTTTCAATCACACATGAGGGATGTTCCTGGACATCCTCTGAATAATCAATAACACTGCCTGGTAGGGGAACAGTGGAGTGCGTGGTGGTCTGTGGTTTAGTTCCAGGAGTAATTCGTGCTGAATCTTTGGGGACTTGCCAGCCTGAAAGGCCATCACTTTGCACCCATGCTTCTGAAAAACAAGCAACAAAATTGTTTTTAATAAAATGCCAGGACAAGGCATTAAAGAGTCTTCAAAAGAGTCCTAAAATCAAAATTGTGAAACAGGAACAGATCACACACCAAAATTGATTTAAGATCAAAATACTCCAAACTGTCAGCAGTTTAATTAAACCTGGGTGACTTTCTTAGAAACTGATCAGAGCAAACCTTTAGTTTTGGGTCCTTCTTTCTGTCTTTTTCGAAATCTAACATGATTTGGTGATTTAATCTTGGTTTGACTGTCAGGTTTAGCTGAATTAGTAAAGCACATTGAGGTCCATGAAATAAAGTAGTCAGAATTCACCATCTATCCTGAATAAAACCTGTCAAGTCTCATGCAGCTTCCATCCAAAAGCACATCTCAAACACACTCCTCAATGCATAACTCTTGGCCAACTTTTGTCTCTGGATATCTGTAAGATATTTGATCTCTTTTTAGGATAAATTTCTATTTCCCCAGAAAAAGGTTTTCTTGATGAATTTTAAAGAAATCAAAAATATTTACAACCAAAAAGATTTTTTTTTTTAAATACCTTGCCAACCTCCTAAGTTCCACAGAGAAACATGTTGTTTTTCTAGCTCTTCAAGGTTTATAAACCAGCCAGGAATAAAATGAACACTGGATTCTGAAATACAAATGGCAGGCTTTTTGGGAAGCAATTGGAGCACATGCACAGGAATGAAACTGCAGGTGACTGTAAGTTCAGCAGCTGAAGACTGCAATATCATTGCAGTAATTTCAACTAGCTGGCTAGGGGACTTGGCACTGCCTGTCAATATGGCACAAAAAGTGCTCAAGCCTTTAAAACTTGGCTTGTGCCTACTGGAAAAACCTGAAAATTACACTAAGAAGTGGTCAGAAAGAATTATACTGATAACAATGTTATTATTGATATGACCATGGACAAGTTGAAGTTCTACACAGCTAATGAAGCTGACAGAATGTTTTCACATAAGGGATTGAGAAATGCAGCTCAGAAATGCAGTATAACAAAGATCTGGTTTAATTATTCCTTCCTTCCCACTATCACCACAGTTTGAATTTTTTTTATGTTTTCTCGATCAATTTAGCAAGTAGTACTACCCAAAGAAGTAGCACAAGAATATGTTGCTAGATTGATACCAGCTTCTGCTGTGGTTTAAGCCTGTCTAGCAGCTCACTGCAGCCGCTTCCTCACTCCCCCACAGCGATGGGTGAGTGAATCAGAAGGATAAAAGTGATAAAAATCATGGGTTGAGTTAAAGAGAGTTTAATAAGTAAAGCAGAGATCTACATGCAAGCAAAACATAAAAAGGAATTACCTCACTAGTTTCCATTGACAAGTCAATGTTTAGCCATCCACAGGAAAGCAGGGCTCCATTGCATAAAATCGTTACTTAAAAGACAAATTCTGTAACTCAAAAAAATTCTTTCTTTTTTCTCTTAATGATAAACTTTTATTGCAGCACACAGTGTTGTATGGCATGGGATATCCCTTTGGACAGTGTTGTGGTTTAGGAATTGTAATCCCCAGTGCCTGCACCAAGACTCTCCTACACCACACAGCCCTCTCTCATAATGTAAAACAAAGGTTCTTTTAATAACTTTCAGAGAGGCTGTCTGAGCCCCAGTTTCTTTCTTGCTCCCTGGTGCTGCACTTTCTATTGATGCACAGGCTCTCTGCTATTCAGCATTACCCGCAGTGCCAATGCACGCACGAGGCTTTCTCGCAATAACAGCAGCAGGCTGAGCAGAGCCCGTCCCACCCTCTGTGCTCGGATGCAAAACAAAGAACAGCAGTGTGAGAGAGGACTGGTGGGAGGGTCCTTAAAGTGTGGCTCATTAGAACAGACAGAGTGAAAAAGACCATCACTTCTGGCTTGGGCAGAGAGATACAAAGAGTGTTTCCCACTTCAGCATGTGGAAAATGGAGAGTAACTGTTCTCCCAATGCCCTGACAAGCAAGACCATATTGTTTCCCTTTGTGGCTTACAAAAAAGGGGAAATTGTTATTTTTATCCCTGCTGAGATCACTCAGAGAAGCAGGAATGTAGCAACAGCAGTTGCCCCTGAAGTCCACTCCTTCCTCATTAGTACTACATCCCACTGAAGATTTGTACCAGGATGTCTTTTATAGCTCCATCTCATCCCCTGAAAGTGATTTGGCAATGAACTTGGACAGCATCTTACAAGTAAAGGCTTGTTTACATTGTTACAAGCTACAACTCAGTTCTTTTCCAGATGGAAATGTATTATGCAAACATTTTCTTTTTACTCTGTCTGGTCAAACAACATTTTTATCTCTAACGTTCTCAGGTTACGCTGCCTTAAGTAACAACCTTGCCCGGTTGTATTGCCCAACAGAGCTGACAATCAAACGTGTTTAACTTGTTATTCCTCACTTCTGATGTGAAGGTTAAGCAGTCAGGACATATCTGTGTATATATGGTGTACTAGCAAGAAGGAGAGAATATATGGCAGCTATCACCTGATAGGTTGCCAACGTGGAGCAAAACATCCACGTCAAGAGTTAAAGTTCCAGCTTGCTATCACAGACAGTAAAGCTTTTCTAGCTGTGTTTTGTTGATCTTTCATCTTGGAAATAAAAATAAAGGCATGCATTTTGTACTATAAGTCACAGAGGTGCTGGACAAAATGCAAGAAGGTAGATTTAACTTTCCTTGAAAAAGACCTCTGTTCCTGTGTCTATTGATAGGCAGAGTTGCTCCTTCATGTTGGTTAGACCTGAGATCCCCTGGTGTTGGCAGTCTGCTCACTCACTAGTCAGCTGCCTGAGACTGCACACAGACCTCAGAGCCCCTCTAATGCTGCCATTCACCTCCAAATCAGACATGGCACTTCAAGGTTAATCTTTACTGCTGCATTTGAATTTTAAACACAATGCTTAAGAGCTATGTTTGACATCTGAGGGAAAACTACTACAAACAGATGTGGGAAGGCCTCACATTGGGGAAGAGAAGGCTGTTCCCTCATGATTGATGGACAGAATCTGCAGGTTGCATAGAAGAAGCTGTAAATCTTCTTCATGTTTCCCTACACTGCTTTCCAACACCCTGCTTTGTAAGGTGGGGCAAGACAAACCACCTTGCATTATTCAACGCCTCAGATATGGCCACAGGGGGATTTGTAGCAGATAAAAAAAGAACAATCACAATAGTTTTTGTAGGAGGTAATCTGCACAACAAACATTTTTTTAAGAGTACAAGTGCAATTTGAAGACAATTTTAAGATGTCACAGTTAGGATACACATTATCTCTGTGGAAAATCTACGAGGAAACCTGCAACTTTTGGCAATTTTTTTTTTAAATTTTCTTGTGGTCTCATCATCTCTTCTTTGGGGCAGAATCTTCTGGGAAAATTTATTTGCCTTGCAGGTTAATTTTTTTCAGCAAACAGAAGTTAACATTTTAGGGAAGAAATAAACAGCAGGGATGTAAGTCTCTGAGGAAAGATCTAAGTTTGCAAAAAAAAAAAAGTCATATAAAATAATGGTAGAAAAGGAAAAAGGACCTATTTAACCCATTTTTAATCACTTCTGGTGAAAATAGTTTATGTTTAAAATGCAAATTAAACTCCCTTTTCTTAAGTTCATAGCTTCCTGTCCTACAATCAGAGATAATTTTTTAAGATTTCTGAACTCAGTCTTTTGAGAAATAACTAAAGATTCTTCCCTCATTAGACCATCATTCCACTTTTCAGACTTTCACCAGAAGCCACACTCATCAGCACTTTGATGATTCCCCTGTGCAATCTCTCTTGCTCATCTTCTAAGATTGCATTTTCTGAAATGACACGAGCGCCATGTCTGAAACACTCAATAACTTGTTGAACTGTGAAAAGTCAGGCCTGTTCTTCTAAAAAATCACAAACTATTTGTAAAATCTGCACTGACTTTACTTAGAAGACCTTAATCCATCACACTTTTCTAAATGTTTATGAAGACACATACACAACTTTCCAAATTGTCCCTATCATTCCAAAACATATTTCCCAGGTTAGCAAGACAGCTTTTGAAGAACAATTAGCTGTGTTTAAAACGATTGCCATTCATTTGTGCTTATCTTTCAGCTATGTAAAGGGCTTAGCTCTTTTAGTATGTATTTCATAGGTGAGCTCTTTTCTTTCCCTGAAAAACAGATGGTTGTCCTCTTCACACTTTGCACTCAATTTATTTGATGGAAGAGCGGCCTGGCTCCACCCTCCCACTCTCAATAGCTGGGTGTCACAGTGTAACACACACAATACACACTAAGTCCTAAATAATTACCTTCATCCATGGTTATCCCTCTGTTTCTCAGCGTTTCCAGAGAGATGAGTTAACTTCTGGTATTTTCTGAAAACCTCCCACACTGTGTACATAAATATTTAACCTGCAAAAAAGGCAAGAGCCTCACTAGGCAACAAGATACCTGCAGAAAGTAAAATAGGCACGGATCAGGTTTCTTCTCACTGACTCCTGCGTCAGGCAATGTCTCTTTTGCCAGCAAATTAAAACTTACTCTAAGTGAAAAAATATGGGTTGGTTCTATGTATCTGAAAGCACAAATACCCACAGGATGAGAAGGGTTTCACTAGAATAATTTATGAATCTCCACGCTTGTTTCGGCTGCAAGAATGTGAAACGATTTTCTTGCTACACTTCCAGGAGGAGTTAAATTAATAGAGTTCCAAGGAGTATTTTATACAATTTCAGCTCTAATTTCATGTGAACTGTGTGATTAAATTGGTCCAGATGAAGCTGTTAGTACATTAGAACAAAGTTTTCCTTGCTTTTTACAATTTTTTCAAGGAAGTATATTTCCATTTCCCTTTCTGCTAATTAAATGTAAAGCAAGCCCACACTTTTATCACTTGCTGTGCCATTCTGCTGTGACTGGCCTCAGCTGAGACAGGCAGGTTATTTTGAACTGTAGGTCAGATATGCTGTTCTCTTGGAATAACTCCAGGCACAAAACTTCTGATATATTCCTAGATAAATATGAACAAAACAGCAGCAGAAACAGGGAGAAGCAAGTACTATTTAGCAGTTGCAAAAAAAAAAAAAAAAAAACAAAAAAACCAAAAAACCAGAATGAAACCTGCAGGCTGACGTGATCCAGCCTAGGCAGGTGAGACCAATGGCTCAGGATTTCTACCTCACTGCTATTGCTGTGTACCCCACCCTGATGACAAAAAGGACTAAAGACTAAACCCAGGAACCTGCCTTTAGATTATAGCACAAAAGGAAGGCTTTTGGTATCACTAACTCAACCAGCAGTTTCGCTGTGAAGCAGCTTCATTGTGAACCTTTGTACAACTCATCCACAGCTAATTCAATTTCTGTGACTATTTGCTCTATGTGCTAATGTGAATATTTTATAGCTTCACTGGGATGTGAAGAACACATATAACAATGTGACCTGTACAAAAGGCTTTTTCGAGAGAGTATTTTTTTAAAATGAACTATTTTGTTATTTTTCTTTTTATGATAACAAAGGGGGTTTTACCTTCCTTTCTCTTTCCTCTTACCACAGAGGGGAAAAAAGGAATAAAGAATGGAAAAGGAGAATAGGAAACAACAGAAAAATCAACCATCTGAACAAATTAGGGTATTTGTTTAAAATATTCACAATCTTATAAAAAATAAAAACATATTTGACAGATTATGTTTCCAAATTATTTTTTAGAGTAATAAATTATGTAAGACATATTAGCCCTACAACTACTGCTAAATGAAGAAACTGGCAAAGCAAACAGAAAATAACAGACTCCCACTTGCATTTAAATAAGGTATTTTAGGTTTCTACTTAAATTTTTAATTTTCACTATGATGTTTCTTGCTTTGTTTAATCTTTGAGGGCTGTGTAGTAGTCCCATTCTAGAACTAGAATGTGACTGTGCTAACTATTAAATAAACACAATAAAACAAATTGGTAGTGCCACAGATATCTCGAGATCACTCCTTTCTGTATGTTTGTTTTAGCTGGTATTCTTGCTAATTTTACTTTGAGAAAACTCTTTACCCCACAAACCTTTACATTTTTACTTAAAACACCCTTTAAAAAATCCTGTATTTTTACAGTTGCACCGTGTCTTTTTCTTAAATTAGTGTCATTGGGACTCACCACTCCACTCTTGTCTCGTATTTTGTTATCCATGATAGTTCATGCATAATTATGTGAAGTGAAATTTCTATGGCTAGATGTTTCATGTTCCTCTTTGTATTTTCCCAATGACTTTGATTACCTTAAGAAACTTATAGCAGCTCCAGGGATAAATAATTTGCACTAGTATAGAAGTGGTCTACATTTGAAATGTGGCATCTGCATCTTTCTCCTTTGAGGAAAATCAAATGCAAATCAAACTCTGAGTTATGTACCTTTAGGCAGTTCTATAATGGGACAAATTACAACAAATACAAACATGCCTTGAACCTTGTTCTCCCTGAAACAGAAGCAAGCTTAAACTCTTTAAAATTTCCCTTCAATAACTGTGACTTGCACCATTGTGCCCTAGTGGTAATTCTTCCCCAGCAGTTTGAGGCAATCCAGTCTAGAGTAAAACTAAAACAAAAGAACAGGAGTTTCTAAAACAGGGGTTTTACCTGGAAACACAAGAACGAATTCCTGTTCAACATCCCAAGGCAGGAGTTTGTAGGAAATCTCCTGGATACAAATCATATTTTGCTGAAAGCCAACAATAAACTTATATTTAAATTGAGGGACAAAATGCATAAAATGAAGGAGGTAAGAAAAACTAATTTTTCAAATGGAATATTGCAGTTTAGATGTTTCACTACCAACGCTTTGGTTTTGTGCAGATTTGAGGGAAATCTGCACATGAAAAGGTACATGAAAAGTTTTATTTTGTCTGAGGTTAAACTATTCTGATGTTCCATAGAAGCAAACCGGTTTTGCAATCACTGACTAATTGTGAATTAGTTCTGTCTCCTAATTTTGGCAGGTAAGCTGCTGAGTGAAATAGTAACAGCCAAGCAGTCTCCAAAAACTTCTAAGCACAAACCACCCTCAATATTCTGGGAACAAGATGTTGCAAGAGTGAATGGAATGTCTCTTTTCCTCAGGTTTTTTATGATTGTTCTTACCCCACCTTCAACGTACACAATGAGCAAAACATGATTTACTATTATGCACTTCTTATGTAATTCTTGTTTCTTCATAGCAGTGGGAGCCAGGTCAGGGCTATGCCACTGAGAACAAATATGGCCTTGACTGAAGTGATTCTGAAGATTCAGAGCATGACACTTGCTCCTTGCTGTAGATAGGGAATGAGATATGTTTCATTGGTTTTTTGTCTTAACCAGGACATTTTTTGTCAATAGATACACTCACTGGCATGTATCTCAACAGCAACCAAAGGAGTACAGTTTGCTAAGGGCATATTTATAAATATTTATAATATTAATTTTCTTTAAAAGAAAAGGTGGCACAAGAAATGACAGTAGGCATAAAGCTACTTCAAGGAATCAATTTCAGAATGCCAAATAAACTGGGAAATCCCTGATGGCTGAATTTAATTTGCATGTTGCAGTACCACTGGTCATTCATCTGCTGATTAATTTTTTTTGTTAATTAGTGCTGTCTCTTCTTTCTTTGAAGTTACAACAAGTTAATTGTGCAGCAGGGTTCAGTCTCTTGTAAATCAGAGGACTGCTCATCCTGCTGCGTGGTTTCCCTAGAAGAGATGGCCCAGCTCCCTTCCTCTTCAGATCAGTTGTGACATTCCACCAACTCTCTTGTTTTGGTTTGGTTTTCTTTGGGAGGATGTTTGGATGTTTTCTCCATTAGGGACACTGACATTTCCACAGCTTTTATGCACAGCACAATTGGTTAAATTCACTTGTGCTCCCTCCACCTGAATGACTCTTCTGATTAGCATTGTACACTGCATAGGACTGTAAAAAGCTTATGCATTCCCACTTTTTCTTGTCCCCTTAGCACTTTCCCCTGAATGTGCACTGAGTTTTACTTTCCACTCTAATTTACTATTTTTGTCACAGCTTCATCATCAAACAGGTCTGTTTTGCTCTACTGTGATTTGGATGAAGATATGTGTAACAAAGACTTCCATCATTTTTTTCCTAGAGGCTTCCTAGAAGGTTTTCCTCATCTAAATTACTTTGGCATTATAGGGGTTTTTGTCTGGAAGGCTGTCTGAGACATTGAAAAGCTTCTGGAAGCATTTCTCTGAACTTGAGTTCATTTAAACTGAATGGGATTTCTAATCTCCAAAATGATGTTGCCTTGACATCATTTCTCATGTGGCTACTCTGCTTGTTTCTGTGAGAGCATGGGCTGTTTTTATTTCTCTGTGCAGGGAGCTGCTCATTAACATTTTGTGTCTTCTGGATAGCCAAGCCTTGTTTAACCATGAGACTCAGAACATCCCATTAGACTTCTAAAAATTTATGGAACTACAGAAAAGTATTTGCTGCAACTGAGAGAGCAGTAAGTATTAAAGCTGATTATAGAAGCAGATGTATGTTTGGTTAAACCGTGGAATTCCTCCTGCCTGAGAATTATTGCTAATTCAGTATTTCATGAGGCAAAATCAAAATGCAAATCCAGGTTAAAAGACAGAGGTGTTAAATATTTCATGCAGTGTAAATAAAATTAATCCTTATTAGAAGATTCCTCAAAAATATTTATGATTTATTTTACATCAGTATCAACAAATGCATGTTGCCCAATCTTTTCCCTATTTACAAGCTTGCCAAGAGGTTCAGAACTGAAGCATGATCTGAATGGGAAATACAATAAAGACAAAACCTTTAGTAGAGAATCCAAAAGAGATATTTCACAGTTTTGAATGTCCTGTCATGTCTAATGATTTTTTTTTTCAGTTTAAGCATGAAACATAAAAAGAAATTGTATGTCTGATTTGAATCCATCCAGCCCATAATATAGGATCACAGGGATACACATAATCACAACCAAATGGACTCTAGATGGACCTCACTGGAGCCATGCAGATCAGGTGCAAATGAATAGATAGTGTAGCGTTCTCACTGAAATTGGTATTTTATCTCTTGTGTATGCCAAAGGAAGAGATGAAGGTCTGAGGAGGCCCTTTGCCTCAATATGCAGGAAAGATATTTTTCTGAAAAATGTAGCTGAGGCACACTTCCTGAAATAGGATTTGTACAGGAGTTGGTAAATAAGCAGTAAAACCACCGCATTATCTCTGGAATGTCTTCTTGGGAGTACTACTGCCTCCAGCAGGCCTGCTGTAAAGTCATACACACTCCTAGGTCTGTATCTTTGATATTAATGTCTCTGTTGCCTGGAACCTGAGCACAGGTGCCACCCTGCATGTCCTGGGTGCCTAAGGAAATGGAGTAATGTGTTTAGGAAGTTTTTTTAGGAAGTGGATAAAAGCTACTGAAGATAAATGAAGTCACAAGGTGCAAAAGATCGGAGAGGCAGATTCCAGTTGGCTCTGGATTGCTATCAGATGGCTCAAAATGGATGGCTGTCAAGGCATGAAACTGGCAGAGCTCTGTTCTGTGATTTATACTGACCATTCTATCAGTAGCTCCCTCAGGATAATGCTATTTCATAACAGTGCAATTTGTGAGCACCAATTTTCTCTTAAAGTTTATCTCAGAGGCAGTCTGAAGGTCCTTTGTAAAATGTGGTCTTTGATTTCATGTAGGTAGAATCATCATTTCCTAAATTTCTCCTACCTTAACTCTTCTTTAAGGCATCTTGGGTGGAATAAACACAGAGTTGCAGCAGGTTGCTAGCAGCCTCTGAAATAGATGGAAGGGCTGCTGCTCTAGCTCTCAAACTCCATGAAAATTCCAGACTCATTTTCCTGTCATTTTGTTCCCTAGGATGCTTGCTTGGGGAAATCCCATCTTCCCAACTGAGCTGAGTCCTCACTAGCCTTAAGAGAAATATTTCAAATATGGCAGTTGATCAAGTAACCATTTTCCTTTTCTATTTTCACTGAAAATTTCTGTTTCTCTCAATTGCATTCCATGCATTGAGTGCTCTAAACAAATATACTTATTTTTGTCACTTTTGAGACACTTGAACATCTACAACAGTGGCTGCATGCTTTGCCACTTCTGAATAGGTAATGACAACTCAACAATAAACACTATGCAAACTGTGGTAGCTTTATAAAACAAATGATGGTGTAAGAGTTGAAAACTTAACAATAAACTATTGTTAAGAGCTCCATCCAAGTGCAAAACTGCATTTTTTTTTAAGTGGCAGCATTTTGTACAATAAAGCACCCTAGTGCAGGTGGTGAGTCAGCTGAGCTCCAGGAAGACAGTGAGTCAACCAGCATCTGTCCACCCATTAAGAAGGAAAAGCAAATGCAAATAACTCCTTCAATGACTAGTAGCATAAGTCATTGTACCTTCTTGTGATATCACTCTGAAGGCGGAAACATGGGCCTGAAAGACAATAGAATTAGATTTTTAAAAAGCCCAAAAAACAAAAGAACTCAATCAGAAAAGAGTATTAAAAAATACTATGATAAAAATGGGGTAGTAATCTGATTATGGAAAAACCATCTTAGAAAAAAGAGCCAACATGCAGGAGTGTCTTACTCTGCACGTCTAGCACACTGATTCCTACCCTTAGCTGTGCCCATTAATAGACAGGGGAAACAGTCCCAGAAAAAGAGTAATAACAGAGATTAGACTGCTAGTGTCATTCTGATATGGAATTTGGGTGGGCTAGAGTAATCTGTACATCACACATTATAATTAAATAAAAAAATCAACATACACCTGACAGCTTGCTCACTGTATCATTGTCAGCTGGTAGGCCACTTCAATTATTCACTTTACTGAAAACATCTAAAATACTTTTGTCAAATGATATATTAAATACACAGGGGGGAAGGAAATAACAAAGCATAGGAGAAAATTGCTCTCAGAGAGTCAGGGGGGCTGGGGACTCCCTGAGGGCCAGAAGTGTCCCATGGGGGTCAGCAGGCAGAGCCTGGCAGCCCCTCCTATCCCATCACCCCAGCCAGGAACAGAAGACCTGGGGTAGGCAGCCCCAGCTCCAGGCATTTGGCACCTCTCTGGGGTTGGGAATGTGACAGGCCATCAGCCCATGGGCTGGGTGCCACTTTCAGTCCCAGCCCTCTGTAAGGCAGCAGGGCAGTGACCCAGTGGGGAATGAGGGCTGAGGCCACTGCTGAGGGCAGATCCTGGCACTGGGCTGGGCTGGCTGCTGAGTCCTTAGCACTCCTGGAGGCTCTCTCCTTAGGCTGCTGGGAAGGGAACCTCCTTTGAATGTGATGAGCAGATTACTCTGAGCAGCACGCATTTGAGTGCACAGAGAAAGATGTAAATTATGCTGGAAGGTCCATGTGTGTTATTTTACATTTGAGAAATTTGTGAGGATTTCCTCTAATAATTACCATCAGTCTGTTCCTCCTCCTCTTCATATAATTAATTATTAACATGTGTTTCAAGGGCAGACTGCATTTCATGGATGTTCATGTGGGGCAGATCAGCATATTAGGGGTACCTGTGCATTGCAGCCAGTCAGCAGAAAGAGGATGAAAGTCTGCTGGGAGCCCTGTCTGCCCATTGCAAACACTTCAGGTTCAGCAACAGGTATTTCTTCACTGGGCACTGTGCTCCAGGCCAGCCTGAGATGTTAGTGATGGTGTTGTGCTGTGCTGGCTTGGCAAGGAAGCGCTTGCAGAAAACCACTTCTAGCAGATATACCCTCATCTTGTACAAATCACTCTCACTTTGTACCTCAGACTTTAATCTGATTGTTTCAATCTCCTTCTAATTGTGAAGGTGCCAATTATTGCCCTTATATTAGGTCTGCCTTTTTCCATGGGTTTCTTTCCAAGAAAAAAAGAGTTATTCACGTGAAATACTAGACATGTTTTATTCCTGGGTTATTTCTGCCATGGACCCACATGCAAAAGCTGCAGAGCTGATCTCCGCTGAGTGAGGATGCTGCCTTGACTCTTCACCGTTTCTTCTCTCAAAGCTTTACTGAGCAAAGATATTTCTTAATATATTCACTTTTGAAATTATATCAGACATTAAACTGTGAAGAGAATGACTCAAATTTGGTTTTCTTAATATTTAATCGTGTGATCCCAAAAGATTCATGGCAATTTATTAAAACCAGGGATGTGGTTAGTGCAGGAGAGAAGAGCTACCATGGCTTGCTCATTTGTTGTCTTTTCCCTACTGAAATCTGCTCATACTTTCGCCAGCACATAGTTTCGCAATGACTTTTTTTTTTCCCTAATGTTTCTCGACTTTGGGTGGCACCCAGATATAACTGCTGCAGATGATTACTATGGCTGTGGAAACACTGGTTGCTGGGTGGAGTTTCCTGCTCAGGCTACAAAAGCTTTGAGAGCCCTCTGCTCCTTTGCTCGGGACTGCAAGGCAGTGCTCTTGAGGAAGAAGGTAGGATTTTTTAGTTCATTATTGCTCTCTGTAGACCCAGCACTTTTGAAATTGTATGCTGAATTTGTCAAGTGACCTGGTGTTACCTTTCTGTGGGTTGGAGTGGTGTCAGGGAAAAAGACGGGTGCGTGCAGGAGAAATTCTTTCCATTCTGCAACATTTTACACAAGGGCTTGGGGAATTATTACTTTTATTTAATGCAGTTAAATAAAGGGAATAAAAAATGGTTAAAACTTCAAAAGCAAACTGATTTGGAGTAGATTATTTAATGTGCTTTCTCTTTGTGTTTTTAATTGGCTGCTGTAGAAATCTGTAGTAAAACCAGAGTTCCTAGAAAACTACTATGCTGTGCATGTAAACTTAAAAACTTGAAACAGTTGTTGATACTCCAAAACACTTTGCTGCACTATAACTGTAGAGGAGTCATTGTTCATAAAAGTGACGAGAATCAAATCTCTTAGAAATCAAATTAGAAATTAAAATTTAGAAATCAAACCAATGTTTTAGAAACATAAGAGCAAAATCCTGCTTTTCTGACTGAGAACTTGGCAAAGCCACGTAAAAGCTGTATCATCTGGGGTTCTTCTTGCTAAATCTTTCCATAGAATTTTACAAGGATGAGGCTGGTTTTCTCTCTGATGTTTCCATATTCAGCAAATTTTCCACTGCAAAGTAAATTACTATATTAGATTTCCTGCCTATTTTTCTGACTGGATGACATGACTGTAATTTACATCAAGATCCTGGTATTGAGCCTTTGAAAGTAACCAGGCATCTGACATGATTCATGATATGGTCAAATAAGCAGAGATAAATGCTGTCATTTGACATGGACTGTAGTGTAAAAGTCTAGTTGTGTCTTTAAATATTTTTAATAAAGTATTTTCTCAAAATCTTAACAGTTTTTGATTGGTCCTGTTCAAGGGTGCATCTTCGGGGGATTAAGAGCCAGATAGGAAGCAATATTGGGGTCATTTTTGTGAAACAACAGTTAGGGCTTTCAGTCTGGAGGTCTCTCTGATTTTTCAATCCCATTGTGATGTTGGGCATTCCACCTGGGAATCAGTTGCTTCAGTCCTTTTCATACCACATTAAAGTGGCATTTGGATTGAATGTATCCCTCCTGGATCTAGGAATTGTTTACACAATCTCTTTGCATTTTAGAGGGGCAGGACAAAGTATTGGGCAAGACCTTGTCTCCATCAGGGGGCTGGCTGTCTTCCTAGATTCCAGCCTTCTTCTTTCCTTTCAGCTGTAGTTTCTTCCAAAGCAGAAGAGAAGTTTTATATTAAGTTGGTTTCTTACCTTGCGAAGCTAATTCAAGCAGACTAAGGTCTTCAGCTTCCCCCAAGGACTGTTGACTATTTTGACTTGTATTAAAATTGCATTATTTCTCTACTAGATGGAAATAGATGGATCTGCGTGCCAGTGTCTTTATTTCAAAAGAAAAGAAAAAAACCTTTAAAAGTTTCTAAGGCACAGACTTTTTTTCTTACTGTATCATTTAAGCCAGAGAAGACATGAAGTTTTAGAGGCTTAATACACCCAATTTAGTGTAGTCTAGTAGCCTTCTGCTCCAGCCAGCCCCAAAGGCATGGAAACCTTTGGAGCTTGGTGTCACAGGTGGGTGTGGGAATGTGTGGAAGAAAGGGATATGCTTCCTGAAGCTAGCTCTCCCTGAAAAGGGTTACTTTGTCAGGCACAACACACCCCTTCTGAGATCTGGTGCTGGGAGACTGAATCTTGTTTCACAGTTTGGAGGGGTTCTCTGCTCTGTGAATCAGTCAGCAGACATCCCAGGACATGCCAGCGTTGATGACTCAGTGTACCCAGTCTGGAGACTCTGAAGTGTTTCCATCCCTCTGCATATGGCCTTCCTGTGTGCTGCTACAAAATGCAGCAGAATTTTGGGCACCACGCTGCTTCATCTGGCCCTGCTGACTCCTGTCCATAGAAGGGGGCAGGAGTCACTCTGACAGCTTGAGGAAAGTGCAGGTTGCAATTGTGATATGAGCACCCTTTTCTGATTCTGAATGAATAGCAGGTCATAAAAGTTGATCCTTAAATCTGAATAGCATAAAAATACAAATTTTAAACCAGTTTCGGCTTTTCAGGCAGCACAGGCAGAGCTAAATTCCTTCCTGAGGGAAGGACACAAAAGCAAGAGTTTTTTGGGGAAGAGGGAATATGGCTGGCTCTTAGCTTGGAGAGAGTTGCAGGCAGGCTGTGTGAGGTATTTGTCACTTTTTTGGCTGCTGAGTGCAGAAGCAAGCTTTACAGTTTTGCTGTGAGGGAAAGAAGGAGCTGGGCTGCAGCTACCCTCCTTGTCCTCAACTTGTATCGAGTCAAAAGGCTGGTCTCTGCACTTCCTACAGGACAGAGGGGATGTGTTAGCAGCATAACTAACAGAGTTTTTTATAATTGTGTATATGGTCTTGACTCCAAGACTGCAAACAGAATTTTGTCTCTTCACACCAATTTCAAAATCAGTCTTGTTTACTCTCAGCAACACTATCTCTAGTTCTTGCTTACACATATGCTTTAAAACCAAGTCTTCCCTAGAACTTGCTGAAGAAGAGTGTTTTACCAAAAATCTAGATTGAATAACTTTATTTGATAAACCATTTATTTCTTCTTTCTATTTCCTCACTATTTCAGTTAACAAACAGAATATTCCCCACTCCAACAACAGAAGTTGTTACGAAGCAGCCTATTCATTATTTTTGAGTACCTAATGTTACATCACCTCTCATTCTTTCCTTTTCTGCAGAGTGACTTTTGGGAAAGCTGGGTGGACTTTTTTTCTGAGTGGTAAAAAGGAGAACTTATTTTAACTTATTTTTATTTCCTCTTCTTAAAATGGTAATGATTTATTATTATTATGATGTAAAAATTGTGGAAAATATGTAAGAAAAAGCAATGTGTATAAAACTATCCAGATTTACTCATCTTCCTTAGAAAATGTCTAGTCAAAGAAATTACATGAAAGCATATTAACAAGGGAATTTCTTTTTTCCTAGCATATTACACAAGAACTCCATCAGTAAATGATGAGACAAGAACCCTTGTTTACCAGTGAATTTCAAAATGATCAAACTAAATGGGCATAGATGATAGATTAACTAATTAGTTTCTAGTAACTTCCCTTTGTAAGTAAGTGCTGATGCTAATGTATTGCTATAAGCACATACTTAGTTCTACTGCTGCTCTTATCTCAAACTTTTGAAAGTAGCTGAGAGTGTAGGGGTGAGCCAGCAGCTGTGGAGCATCACATCACTCTGAAACATCAAAGTTACCTGCCTCCAATAGCACAGGCCAGTTACCATGTGGGATATCAACCACGACGTGTCATCGTGCTAGAGAAGTGATTTTGAGGGTGGAAAATCTTGAGTTGCACTGGTGCTGAAATGATGAAAAATTGTTCGTAACTTGATGCATCTCTTCCCAGAAACTCTGTCAACATGGCTATGGTATCAGAATTTCTGAAGCAGGCATGGTTCATTGACAACCAGGAGCAGGAATGTATTGTAAGTATTATGAACTTTTGAGAGCACCATGCTGATTTTCTTGTAGTCTTACAAGTGGTTTAAAGCCATCTAGACATCTTTCATTCATGCAAAAGAGGGAAAACGATGGCAAAACTCTAGCAGATTAGAACTGGAACCTAGTTTTATTGCAGTGTATAATCTAATGTAACCATATAACATAGGAAGTTTGCTACAAGATGACAAATTGCTCTGATTTGCACCTATCAGCCTAGTTATCAATTCCTGGGCAGAGCTAGTTAGTGTGATTAAAGTGTAATTCCCAGTGGCCAGTCACTGATTGACTCAGATTGGCTCTTTGATGCAGTAATCTGATGCTGAGCTGTGTGAACGTGCATGAACATGTCCAGATAATGCATGTGAAAAAACCAGGGACTCTTTGGCTGAGGCCCAGGAAGCCGTGAGTCGGAACCCAGGAATGTAAAGGAGGAAGTAAAGTCACTGGTATTTATCCTGGGTTTCATATCATATGTCATGCTCACGGTGGAACAAGCCACAGCACGTAATAAAAAACCTCAGACGATGAGTTCGGTCGCACATTAGAAGGGAGGGATACGGTTGTGAGGAGTCAAGAGTTTCTGTGCCAGGATGGTATGGAGAATCTTTGTGATAATGAGGTGAAGATACTGAAATGAAAGCAAAGGTAAAGCAGTACGCTGTGATATCACTCAAGTTCCCAAAAAACCCTTGCAATTTGAAAAGAAAGTTATATAGGGAAAATTTCAGTAAACAAAATTTTTCTCTCTAGGCCCTTGTAGATTTTGTAGTTTTGACTCCACAACATTTTATGCACAAACATTTGGCTCCACTGTCCTATTCCACTTCCATTCCCAGGGTCCTGAGACATTCTTGGCTATGGTGATTCCAGAGACTTTTGTGTTGCTGGTAGATAAGTTTGGCATGGAAACCAGCATACAAAGGTTAGCCTGCAAGATTGAGAAACAGGCAGTGAGACAGTCCCACTCCTTTGTTGACTTAGCACACAAGACACAGTGATGTCTTGAAAAGTATGCTAGAGACTTAAGATGGAGAGATTTCAGGATGAGATTTATGTAACTCTGTGCTAGAGATTTAAGCATCCAGTCTGTCTCCTCTGTTACAACTCCTAGTGAGACAATTGTGTAGGGAGATGATCACTTAATTATCAGATATTAGAAGTGTACAATATTCAATACAAACTGTTGTATGTAAAATATGTATTCATAAAACCTTGCCCTTTCTTTTGGGGTATTTTATTTTAATAACAAAGGATTAAAAAACTTGAAATATTAATTTTTGAAGCAAGAGAAAGACTATAGGGGATTCTGAATCATCTAGCTAAACTAGTGGTATCTTCTAATAAGAAACCTCACTACACACCACAACAATGGGAATTTTCTATAAATCTTTCATCCAAGAATCTTGGAGCATTTTATAATTCTGTAATAGTAGTAGACTAGAATCAATTATTTAGTGCTGTTGAGTTGAGTGCTGTATGAGTTATTTAGGGCTGTTAGTCCTACCTGTAACTTGATGTGTCATGTTGCTGACATAGGACAAGCCAAATGATCTGTGGTACATTGCCCAGGGATCTTCAGACACTGACTAGGGAGTGCCCATCTAGGAGTAGATTCACCAAAATCAGCTAGTGGATAATGCTTTGCAAAGACTGTGGCTTATGTCTAAAGTTTCAAAGAAGCTGGGCAAGAGGTCTCCACTTCCTTATAGGGTTAGGCTTGAACACTTCCCCAAGATCTTGAATGCAAGAAATGTTTGAGAGCTTAGATATGAATCAGCTGAGGACACCCATAATGTGATAACACAGTCAGTTTGCATAAGATGAGCAAAGAAACTAGCACTTTACTGGAAGTGCCTGTAGAATTTAATTGTGGCTTTAGAGCTTTTAAAATTTGAGCATAATTTCCTGATTTTGACAGTTAATTATTTTCCTACGCAATCCAACTTACACTAAGAAATAGATGTTCAGGCACCTAAACCAATTTATGAAATACTTTTTTGTTTGATATGAGAGCTGTGAAAGGAATAGATCCAATGCATATCCATTATTGAACCCATTCAATTACCTGTGCTACAAAACTGTATGTTCCCTTATGATAAAAGGCAATCCCAAATGCATAGTTTATTTGAGCATTCAAAACTGCTTCTGTACAAAAAATGTTCTTTGGTATGAGCAATGTTTGTCCTGTTTCTGTTTTAAATTTTATTTTTTCTTTTCCCTCTGCAGAAGAGCTCCAAAGGTATCCGTGGAGTACAGTCATACCCAAATTTTGATCCATCAGCTGATGTTGTTGCTTTGGACAGAGCTATTACTGTAAAAGGTAAGAGGAGTGAATTTTTAACTTACTACATTAGACCCTTCCTTAGAAAGTTTTGAGAATAGCACTGAATAAAATATGGGAGCAAGAGGCAGTGGCAAGCAGGAGAGGTGCCTCTACTTTTGGAAGCTTGGTAATGCCCTAAATGATGCCACTTGGTGAAGAATCTCAACTCTTTGATAGCCTGATGTTGTATTACAGGTTCAGACCTTAATGCTATATTGAAGTTCTTGAATATGCTGAAGAAAGGGTTGAAAATATGTGATTTCTATGGAAGGAAATAATATTGCAAAATACCATACTAATACTTGGTTTGATTTCCATAGAATTCCTGCAGGAGTCAGTGATTATGCTGATAATATATTGTATACTTCTGTTTATATCTCTCTTTTAATGAAAATCACATTTGGCGCTTTGTGCTTCCAAAGGTTTTCCAGTTTGACTTACTGAGAGTAAAGGAGAATGCCATCTAATTTGTTTTTTAGTGTGGGCTACTGTTTGTTTGGGGTTTTTTAGGGATTTTCAGTTTAGTGGAAGATCTACACTCAGAACACTCTTAAGACTTTTTGTATAAAATTTCTGTGTCCTACATGGATCTATTTATTTGGTTTCTTGGCTACATAACTAATCTTACAAGTTTATAGACGATAACAGCTTTACCTTTGGTTGAGTTTGAGTTTATCAAGAAATCAAAATATGAAATAAAGCAGATAATTTTTAAAAAATTCAACTGACCTAATGACTTATATATTTTGTTTATATTGGAATTTTGTTTGTTTATTCATAGGTGTGGATGAAGCCACCATCATTGACATCTTGACTAAGAGAACAAATGCTCAACGACAGCAGATCAAAGCTGCCTATCAGCAGGCTAAAGGAAAGGTAAAGTATGTTCAAACCAAGCTTAATTTTCACTCAGAATATCAAAGTTTCTCCTGGCTCCAATGGTACAGATAAGTAAAGATAGAATACTGAGTAGGATAGGAGAGTTGTAGGACCATAACACTCTTCCCCAAGTCTACCAATGCTGCTATAGGGAGGGGCTTCTAGTGATTTTAGAACATTTTTGGATAGGCAGCAAAATAAACCAGATTTTAATTTTTTTTTCCCCACCCCACTTAAATTTAGGTCAAATTAGAATACAGCCTTTAATCTCAGAACTTGTGGTTTTGTTTATGGTGATTTTACATATGTTCACTTCAAACTTCATGCAATAAACAATGAGTTCAGCTGTTACACAAATAAGCAACTCAGTCATAATTGTAAGAGTAATATCACATTATCTTCTCTTGAAGATTCTCTTACAATTACGACTCTCCTGTTGTGAGAGTCCTCTTCTGATGCTGTAAATGTTTCAATGGAGCTGAACTGCAATGTGTGAACACCCTCCAGAAGACTTACTGAAAAACCCTGACACTTTAATTAATGTAAAGTGTCAAATGTGACAAATCTGAAACTTGAAGGAGGCCTTCATAATTCTTTCTATTAGATATAGGAAAGATGTAGAGTTAGATTGATCAGAGGTCAGACTAATTTTTGGACTGCAGCTGAACAGTGGCTACACTTCCACCATTCATTAACTTGGTGTGTTTATTATTCTTCCTGAAACAGAGTCTTGAAGAGGCTTTGAAAAAAGCTCTGAAAGGCCACCTAGAAGATGTTGCTGTGGCTTTGCTGAAAACTCCAGCTCAATTTGATGCTGAAGAATTAAGAGCCTCTATGAAGGTAAGGCAAAATCTTCAGAGAAAAACTTTCCTAGAGAACATCTGTATTTATCAAGGCCTGTAAAAAACACTGGACATAGATATCAAGGCTTGTATATTATCTTTAACTTCATTTTGTTAAATAAATTTGTATTGCCAACTCAGTATGAGAGCAAGACCCAGTAATCCCTGCTGAAGTTCAGATTTGGAGGAGATTCTTTTGAGAGAAGGAACTCTTTCTGAATGCTGATTGCTACTGGGAGTCATAGCACTTACATTAATGTTCACATAGGAGAAAGAAAAAAGGGAAGGAAGTATTTTTTCTTCATAGATTTTACATTCTTATCTTTTATGTGCACTCTTTGATCCTTTTAGCACTTTTTTTTAGCACCAGTGTATTGAATGTGATAAAAATTAAATGCCAAAAGAGCTGAAATTACATAATATGGAAGCATAACATTTTAATTTTGATTTCTCATTCCATGTGGTGTCTTCAAAGCCAAGCCAATGATTTTCATCTTATTTCTGTTATGAATTCTAAGTTTGTTCTATTGAATAACATCTCTAAAACTTCAATGGCTTTTATCAGGGGCTTGGAACTGATGAAGATACCTTAATTGAGATTCTGGCCTCAAGAACCAACCAAGAGATCAGAGAAGCCAGCAGATACTACAAGGAAGGTAACTCAGAGCAAGAAAGAAGTATTAAGAAGCAAGAAGGAAGTTCCACCATTGCATAACCCTATAGCAGACACATTAGATTCACAACCTCTCTTAGTATGAGGAGCTGAGAACAAAACAGGAGGCAAATGAAGCTTCACAGGGTTGCTGTGAGGGAGATCATTGTGAATTTTGCTGAACTATGTTGATCCCAAAAGTGAAGGAAAAGATAGAACACCACTGCTGGGATTGTGGGTGTCTCGTGGAACGAGTCACACATTCAGATGTTTCCTTGGATGCATGCAAAGACAAGCTGCTTTTCTTCCCCTGTAACTAAACCTTGGCTGACATTTTAAGACAAAAGTGTAGGCTTGGAAAATAAAATCTGACTGAGTCAGCAGCACAGACATGTTAGCAGTAGGAGCAGCCAGTGAGCTGCAGGGGGAAGTTACTTGAAGAAACTACTACAATGTAATGTGGTGTCTCTCTTGTATGTCGAGTTTACTGTATTGTCTAATTAAATCCTCTTTTCTGACATGATGAGGTAACTTACCAAGACATTTCTTCTTAGATGCCTATCTTAAAACCTTGATTTTTTGGGGGAGAGTTTTGTGTTTGAGTTCAATACTGATAAGAGCAGCCAGAAGAATGAAAAAGAAAAAGGCTTAAAACAAGGTTTGTGTAATTTACAAGCAGAAACCTGAGACAATGCTACCCACAAGACCTCAGAGAAGGACATTCTTCAGCACATTTTAGGTTTAACCTCCAATTTCAAGCAGAGGATTTAAAGGATATGTTACAAATAAACTCCTTTACTTGAAACCAAATGAAAAGAAACAGATCTCTCTAGTGGGCATTTTTAAGTGGGAAATTAAGAAAATACTGAAAAATATCATAGAGTGGTTTGATGGGACCTTTAAAGATTATGTAGTCAACTTAGCTGATAAACAAACTATTTGATTGCAGTGCTGAAGAGAGATCTGACACAAGACATCATCTCTGACACTTCTGGAGACTTTCAAAAGGCTTTGGTTGCTCTAGCCAAGGTATGTTATGCTTAAGCATTTTGGGTGACAATATCTATAATCAAAAATCAGTGTTCTCAAGACTACTTCAGAGAGACATGCAATAAATAAAGATTTATGCAATATTTATTTCTTTGCATTGCTTTTTTAAACTTTTAAATCCTAGACCATTAGAAACTGTTCTTAAACAAAATATGAGATTTTATCTTAAATGCCTTTTAAAAACTTTAGTGTAAAACAATATTTCTTTTTAATCATTTATGCTTTTAAGACATTTTCTGTGCTATATTTAAGCACTAGAGAAAGTAATAGGCATAATGTCATGTCAAGTGTCTAGAAAAAGAATAAATGGTTAAAATTAGAGAAAGAAAAATAATTTTTTCTTTCCTGTTAATGAATGTTTCTAGTAGCTAGATAATGGGACAAGGGCAGGGAATTAACAAGTGGACAGAGTGTTTCATAAATTTATATTCAGAAGTAGATTACTTCAAACACTGGACCTTCCCAATTAAAATATCCTTTTAAAATTAGTAAATATTTGATTTTTGAGTGTATATATATGAACCTTGGACTTGCATCCAGGGTGATTTTTTGATACATCCATGTATGTACATTGTTTGGACTTCCAGTTTTAAATTTCAAATCAACTTGTTAAAGGAGTCTATTGAATGATCATCAGGGACCAGGTCACAGGTTTGAAGCCTGTTTTATGTCAAGATACAAATCCTTCCTGTGGCTTTTTAGGTAGGAATTAAGAAATAAGTCACTTACAGCTGTAGTAGTATGTTCTCTCATTACCAATACAACAGTTTTATTCACAGGATGATTTACATAACTGCATGTCTTTCCAGTTATGTACTGGCTTATGTATGAGAGTGGTGTTGCAGAACTCTCAGATGCTGAGCTTTAGTGAACGGAATGATTGTGAGTACCAGTGAAATTTTGTTTGTTTATGTAGGCTGACCGATGTGAAAACCCTCACGTGAACGATGAACTTGCTGACAATGATGCCAGGGTAAGGTCATAATTGGCACTTTGCAGAACTTCTTCTTCTGACTTGCTTGAGATTCCTCTGGCTGTCTGAATCCTGTGCATTGCAGAGCTAACAGAGATTTCAATGTCATACAGCAATCATTTCTGAGGAGATAGTATTTTGCAAAATTCATGTAAGTTAATAATATGAAGGAAATTAGATCTTCACCCTAATATCCAGCTTCAGAAGCATTTCTGCAGGACCTGGTCTAGTCCATGAAAAGCATGAAGACCATTTGAAGTCAACAAGCAGAGGAATCAGACCGAGTCTTGC
>JANIJU010000003.1:7604281-7618021 GCA_025504685.1 Leucosticte australis | reverse complement strand
AGTTCTGTCATCAGCCCTGGATATGAAGGTAAATTAATGCTTTTCCTAAGTTCAAAAGTTCAGTACTGTTTATTTTGATGCAGAGTGTCAAATATTCATGCTGTGTGGAGGTCTTTTATTATTACTCTTAGAGAGGTTTGAGGAGGAGAGGAAAATGGAGGAGACCAATTTGGTTTTTACTTTCCTGGAAGTAAAAGTCACTCCTGGAAAGATGAGGAAGTACTTAGTACATAGGTTTCTCTTGTATATTGCACCAGCTAGTTGCAGAAATAATTTAGTCAGTCTTATGAAATCCTACCAGTCCTGAGGCTTTCAGGCAGGCTGCTATCATGACGAATGAAAAATAACTTCATTTGAGAATGTAGTGTACCCAGGAAAACTAGATGATGACTGTAAAATGTCTGAAAATATGTTTTCTGTCTGCATAGCGTTCCCTAGGTACTATTAAGACATAAGTGAAGTATGAAGTATTATTTGACAGAGCTGGAGTTAGTCTGAGGTAGAGTTTTGATCTGGATTGGGTCAAGGAATAGTGTTCATTACTAACAAGCAATGGCCCTCAAAATGCAGTGTTTCTGTTTGAGTTTTACTATTCTGATATTGACCTTGTGACCTTCTTTTCTTTATGTCAGGCCTTGTATGAAGCAGGAGAGAAAAAGAAAGGAACAGACACCGGTGTGTTTGTAACTATTCTCACTGCGAGAAGCTACCCGCATCTTCGAAGGGGTAAGCTGAACAAAGCTTCATGCTTCCCTGGGGTGATTTTTGAACATTGCCTGGTCATGAATTCAGAGAAGATACAGATTATCAAGACATGGCTCTAATTGGAAGTATGCCTGCTGACTAAGGGTGTGGTTGGCAGCCTAGCTGTTCTTTCTAGTACTAGAGATGAGCAATATCGTTTAGGCTATTAAAAAATCTGAAGTCTCAGCTGGGTTGTGATCACAATGCCAAGCAATGAGAGCTCCCCAAAGTGGCCTTGCTTCTTAGCCAGTTTGCCCTAGACAGGGGGCTATCTCACAATGCCACAGGCTCTGGGGTAGTCAGTTGGCCACCTCTACTCCAGCAGATGGGAAATGAGCCTTCCTACCTACCAAAGTCCCATTCCGTTTGCTGACTCCATCAGCAGTAACTGACATGCAGTAACACTGTGTTA
This sequence comes from Leucosticte australis, assembly GCA_025504685.1. Taxonomy (NCBI): domain Eukaryota; kingdom Metazoa; phylum Chordata; class Aves; order Passeriformes; family Fringillidae; genus Leucosticte; species Leucosticte australis. The sequence continues at coordinate 7,616,865 of JANIJU010000003.1, read as the reverse complement.
CTGCATTACTTTACACTGTGCTGTCTGAAGAAAAGGAGAAAGATGACCCCCAAACAATCCTCTGCTGCAGCAGTGAGGACAGAATAGGGCAGAGGCAGTGCAGGGAGAATACTGTACTTTCCCATTGTTTAGTCTTTCAGAAGTACACCAAATACAGCAAGCACGACATGAACAAGGTACTGGATTTGGAGCTGAAAGGTGATATTGAGAATTGCCTCACGGCCCTTGGTAAGTGGTTCTGCACATTGAAACCTACTGTATGTTCTGACTAAACTTAACCTTTTATTTCTGCATTAATTGCTCTGATCAGAAACTGTTCTGTACTTACCCTGCTTCATTGAGCTTGCTAAATGATACCTTGGAAAGTCTAAACTAGTTATGGTGATTTAATTGACACACCTAAAATAGTTGAAGTTGATGAATGAGTAGAAATACCTTTCCCAGTATTTGGAAAGGTCTTATAATGGGAACAGATGAGTTGCCAACATAGGAATACCTTTTCAAGAAACCAATATGCTAAAAAAAGCTGTCAAAAGAGGTATAGTTTGCATCAAAAATCCAATAGTTTTAAGCCTGTCTTCAACCAAAGCCACTCTTCTCTAAGTTTCATGTTGCAAGAATATTTATAATATTGGGTATTAAATACATAAAAAATCATTCTTTCAGTGGGTTTGTTCAAGAAAATGTTCATATAAAGTTGTTCCTGAACAGTAAGGTAAGGAAGGGACTCCCTCTTACCAGTAGATCAGGGATGTAATTGGGAACCAGGCACTCGTCTTAGCTTTTATATCCCAGTCAAACATACTTTGGATAAAAGAATAATTTTATCAGATTGCTCTTAATATCAAAATTGAACTATAACTTGGTTTACAGAATATCAGATTGTAACCTCCAGCTCTGCTATAGAAGGCATAAATGTTTTCACATTTTTCTTCTTGGGAATTGCAACAGCTTCTTTAATTTTAGGGCAGTAAACTAGGGAGAAATGTGTTGTTTTTATGGTAATTATTCTCCCCTGACTGAATTTTTTCTGAATAAACAGAGGAGAGGATCTTCTTGTCCTCATACATTATGAAGAAAAGTAACAAAGTACATATATAGGGTATGTGGGGAGGAAGAATGAGAGGGTTTTGAAAGTGTTTTATTATACTTTTGTTACATGTATAGCAGAAGTGACCTTGTCTCATTGCTTCATTACAGTAAAGTGTGCCACAAGCAAACCAGCTTTCTTTGCAGAAAAACTCCATTTGGCGATGAAGGTAACCTAAATAAAGATCTCCTCTTTGTAAACATGAGCTGCTTTATAAGCTGAAAAATAAAAAGTTAGCTAGAGTCGCCAGGCCCTTTGTGCGGTAGAAAAAGAGTGCAGAGGGAAATTCAGGGTATTTCTCTCACTCCTTTTATTCCTTCCTTTGAAACTGGGGACTTTCTGTTGGAGGAGTAGACTGCTGTAATATGCTCAGGAGGGCATCTGTCCACCCACACATATCTTTTACTGTGACAGGGACAGGAGGCAGACTGGAACCCTTCTTAAGAAACAACAGTCAGAGTAAAAAGGGAAAAGAAGAGCGATTCTAGATCTTAGCAGGAACCTTGTGGAAGGCTAATCTCTGATGAGATATCTGTGATCCTTCTGGCAGGTTTGGAACCCATGTTAGTGAGGCAGCTGGTGATCATGAAACAGTCTGGTATGTTGGTATTGTCAGAACTCCTGTGACTTGGTTAGGAGCAATATGGGAAAAATTGAGTGAAACATTATGAAAATGCAGATCACTGCACTATTAAAAGAGTAATTTAAAAAAGCAATTAAGTCTAGGCTCTCCCTAATGTCGAGCAAGCACAGTGAAGGAGATGTCTGGTTTTAGGAAGCAGCTAAAAGAAAGGTCTAAAAATATGAAAAAACCCTAAAAACAACATGATGGAGGCAGCCTATCAGAAGGGTTTTGTGCTCATAGGGCAGATATGAGACCTCCCTGTTACACGAGATACTAAAGGAAGAGGAAAGGGATATGTTCATCTATAAAGAAGTCTGATGGATTAACCTACAGAACTTGATCAAAATATTTCAGTGACAAAGTAGCATAATTCTTTTCCCTCTTTTTTTGCCCCCTTTCTTCTTTGTTTCTTTTATCAGGGTTCTGGCACCCGGCACAAAGACCTCATCAGAATCATGGTTTCGCGCCAGGAGGTGGATATGAACGAGATCAAAGGCTATTACAAGAGTCTGTACGGCATCTCCCTCCGCCAAGCCATTATGGTAGGTTTTCTCCCACGTGACACATGAAACACAAAGCAACCAGATCATTTTTGAAGTCCAGTAAAGGTCTGTTAACTTTTCTGCTCCTCAGTCACCAGTTCATCCTGCACAGCTCATTCTAGATGAGTACCTTACGTTTCCAATGGCCCACAGGCTGGGAGAACTAATTCCTTTTCCAGGTCAAAGTTGTTGAAAGAGCTATAGAAATAACAGTGATACCTTTCTCTGGATATCACCTTACAGTAGAATCCAAGAGCTGAAAGGAGAGTAGGATATCCCCAAATTCTTGTACTTAATGGCACAAGAGATGATGGCCAGACAGCTCTGAGGGAGGTATTTGACACAACTGGATATTGGCTTTTAACATTTGGGGTACTTCAGCAAATGAATTTTTAATTTTATTAACATGTATTTGGCCTGTTTTCCCTATGATCTAAGTAAATGAGTTAAACTGACAAAAATATTTTGTTAAAAGGGACTGATCACCCAATGTACTTTCCAGAAAATTCAAGTGGTGAGGGACTCAAAGAAAGCTAAACTGGCAAAGCACCTTTGTGGAAAATAGCAGACATTACCGAAAAAAAAATGTCTTGATTGGACTAGAAACATACTCCCTACATGTATGAAAATGGCTTTGGGATTTTTATTGATGTCTGCTGCTTTTTCAGTTAGGTGCCAAAGGTCACTTTAAACTATCCCTTAGGCATGTGTGTTACCTGTAATTTGGTGTGTAATTATACCACCTCATCATGTTCCAAAGTGGTAATTGCATCCAAATGTCTTGAGGCTTGGCCACACTAAACAATTCATATACCTCTGAAAACTAGATTAAAATTAGAGAAAACAAGAAGCACAAGTAATAATTACACTGCATGCTTCATGCATGTTGTCCATTTTTACCAAGCTGAATGAGCAGTCCCATGGTGAGCAGGCTGTCACTGAACTGTCAGCCTTTGTCTGAGATGCTCTTGGACATAATGTGCATACACAGTATTTTAGTATTAATGAGCATTAGACACCACTGATCAAGAAAGAAAATTTCACTTTATTTAGAGTAAAAGTTTAAGCTCCTGGGTAGATAAAACTCTTCTGTGCTTCTCTTCTTCACTTTTGCCACTAGACCTCCCAACCTTTTTACTAGCCTTGTCTACCTGTGCTTGACTCTGGAAATGCATGTGTTTATTTCTGGATCATACAAATAACTTCAGTGATGGTGCTTGGTACCAGCTCAGTCTGTGGCTAACTTGTGTTTTATCAAGGGATTAAGTTATATAGATGGAACACTGATATTTGATCAATGTGTATTGAATGTTAATTGAAATTTATTTTACTTGAGACCATTATTCTAACAATTGTTGGGTTTTCATGTTTAAATTTACAGGATGAACTCAAAGGGGATTATGAAACCATCCTGGTGGCTTTATGTGGAAGTGATAACTAAGTTTCATGGTCCTGAAATGTACTCAAGCCCAGCTGCTGAAATTCTTTATATTTGCATGTCTATGTAAAACACAGGCTTTACACACAGAAGTTTCTGTGGAATGGACTTAGTGCATACATATTATGTTGAAAACCTGTAATCCAGAATGGTTTTTTTTTCAATATCCTTGCTCTGAACAGCATCATTATTTCTGGTTGTCGCTATTTATCCTAAGTGAAAAAATGCCCCCAAGTTTCTATTCGTGTGATTAATTATGAAAATGGTAAAGCTTTCATCTGTGCTAAGCAAATAAACTTTTAAAAATAGAATTCAGCCATGTGTAACTTTGTATATCCTTTGTTGCTATTCTGCATTTAATTTCAAGTTGTGTGAGTGCAGAGTGTGAGGGGGAAAATCAGTAAACAGCTTAATCAAAAAATAAGGTAGTAATATCAAGTATAGCTTTGATCTGCAGAAGATTTCTTTTTGGCAGAGTGCAGCAGGATTTCAGCAGAAACGAGTCCTTTGTGAGAGCCCAGACTAACTATTCAACCTCAAAATGTGAGTGAGGGAGCACTTAGAATTTTCATTTGGAGTAAAGGAGAAGATAAACATGTTAGTAGTATGAAAACAGTTGTTATCTGATTACAGGGGCATTGCCAGACCATGCAACAGAGGAAATATTTACTGTGCATTGCTGCATTCCAAGCATTTCTCCTAATTTTAAGGAAATTTCACTATTTTTTAAAGTATTGTATGTATGCATCTTAGTCACAGGGAGTTGCATTTGATTGTATTCTATTTTTGTCTACTTCTAAAATGCAAGTGCTCTTTGTTTGAGGAGGATGGATTGGTTGGTGTAGTGGTGTATCAAGAAGTCGCAGCTTTACTGCAAGCCAGCTCAATCCCCCTGCGTGTTCACTTCTGTCTGAGAGGCACAAGTTTCTGTACAGTTATGGAGCTACTTCCTTAAACATTTTAAAAACCAGAAGTTTTAGAAAATTTCATTCATATGGCTCTTTCATATGGCTATTTCACAATTGTTTTAAATGTTGTCATCTATTTATTGCCATGGAAAATTGCAGCCCTTTATTATGGTCTGGAAACTTTCATACTGCAAAAAATAGGACTGAGGTTAATGCTTGTGAAACAGAGCACCATCTATTTCACTGCCAGAAGTCCCCATGATGGTCTGAGTAGAAGTGAGAGATGTTTCTAAGCAAAAAACAAAATAAAACAAGCAAAGATTTTTAGGTATGCTGACATAAGTGGAAAGGTAATTTTCTGGCATTAAGAGCTATGCAGCACAGTAAAGGGGAGAGACAGAGAATTAAATGGACCAGCACAAATAATCTTTGTTTTCAATGAAAATTAAGAACAGCATCAACAGTGAAATGTAAAAGTAAAAGTCTACATATGCTAGCTCTAGTCAGATTGTCATTAAGATACAATGGATTACCAAAGATCACTAGTAGTCAAAGGTTGTTTTGATTTTTTTGCTCCTATCTTTTTGCATCAGAGGAGAAAATGTCACATAAAATTACTGCAAATGAGTTTCAATAAGTCCCTAAGGACTCCATTCAGAAGCATGCTTCTCTCTGTGCTGAAGTTCAAGCATAGGAAGAGTCCACAGATTTATACCTAGGAAGTATATTTACAATTTTTCTCCTGCTGTTTTCCCAACCAATATTAGCTATTAAGCACCAGTATAAGGAAAACTAAGAAAGGCAAAATAAAAAAAACATTTTTTCTAAAGTTATCTCGAAATCAAAGTCAGCTGTGACAGTGCTGTATTGTAAAGAGCTTTGTGCTTATTGGGACTGTCCAGAGGAAGGCTTGCTGGGGCACAGTGCTGGAATTTTCACCACTATTTTAGTGAAACATGATTTATGAATTTTATAATCCCCCTTCTGATACAGGGCAGGTATTTCATAACAAGCTACAAAAATAAAGAAGCCTTTGATCAGGTGTGAACCTGGAATAGAAGGAATGTAGCCTGTTATGTTTCAAATACAGTAAGATATGATTTTATTGGAAAGTCATGTACTGGAATCTGAATTTCATTCAAATGCATGAGGAATAGTGATCCACTTGATGAGGAATGTGATCCAGCCATTTGGATGGAGAGGAAATGAGTGGTGAAATCAAGAGGAAGTGTCAGGGGGATGTCAGTAAATGTGTTACAGTAAAGGCCACAGTGAAATTCTTGAGAAGGGTTTCCTTGCTTTGTGGTAAGTTGGTGGGAGGAGGGGAGACAAAAGGGTCACAAGGAAGGCAACAAGAAGATTGAAATACGATTTTTTAAATCGTTGTACACTTGCAGTCTATCAACAGAAAACTACTGTGTGGGCACAGCTTCAATACAAACATGTAAAGTAAAGAGTCATCCTGCATTTTCACCAGGAAAAACTTTCCTAAGGGCTGTTAACTTTGAAATCATTTAGAAATATATTGGAAAACAATTCCTTCAAATAGCACTAATTCTTTCACAACTGTTTAATGAAATACTTTGGCAATGCTACATTTATCACTTAGCTAATCATAAAGTAATAATAAATTAAGTGTATCTGCTGCATGCATTGGGCAGATTCTTCAGGTTCTCTTTCACTGTGAAGGCTTATCTGACCCTTTTGGCTTTGTCCTCAAAAAACAAATAATGAAATTACAGGACGCTAGAAAAACAATTGCGAGTTTCCAAATGGCGTTTCCAAAAAATTTGACCTCTGGTGCCACCTTGTGACTGTCGAGAACAAGGAGAAGGGATAGTATTTCAACAAAAATTCAGTCTCAAACAGCAAAAGGTCATATACTGACACTGTTTCTGAGCTGTCATAATAAAGAGAGAGAAAGTAGTTCAGCATATCATGGAAAACGGGGATTTTCTATTTCCCCCCTTCTCCAGTTTCTTCACGGGTTTCAAAAAGAACAAGTATAAAAAAAGAACTAGCTGGTCGATTCTCAAGGGGAGAGGCAAAGAGAAGTTTTTCAAATCACTGACAGACAGTTGCAGAATATGAAAAAACCTTCTAAACCCAACACATCACCAGACCTCTCTAAAACCATAGTAAATGTGTATGGGTGTTTACAACAAACCCTGTGCTTGAAAGACTCATCCATCTTGTGGTATGCCTCTCTTATTCAGAAGACTTGGCAAGGAAAGGGGAACTTCCAGCAGACACCGCTACAGAAGGTGCAATGGCAAGGTGATACAGCTAAGCAGTCCTGTGTGTTTATCTAGCATAAAGACAAAATGACATAAATTTGTTTCAGGAAATTAGGCTGGTTTTCCATCTCCATTCCAGAGGTGGCCTGTGCCCAATTCTATCAGTTGCTATGTGCTTTTATTGTATGCCCATTTTGCTTCAAATCATTGGAATAATGCACACAAAAAAGTTGTTTTAAAATCTGGGCTTTAGTTTTAATGTCTTGTTTTCCAACCTATTCAAGTGCCTCCTTCATTCAGTGGGACCAAATAGAGAAAAGCTAAACACACTGCTTCTAAGGAGTTCAGATTTACAAAAGTGTGGCAAGGTTCCCATTACTATATTTATTATTGTTTTCTCTGCTGTTCTTCGCAAGTCAATGAATCATAATATTTCTAGCATTGTCTGAATAAAGGTGGAAATGAGATCCTTTTTGTTCCTTGATTATGCTTTGCTGAATTTTACATTAAATTGATCACTGAGATACCAACAGTAGTTTTCTGAGCAGTTGCAGGTAGTATTGCATAACATGCATTTGTGACTGGCAGTAATAACTTACCTTGGCAATTAAACTTATTCCATCTCTTTCAAACTCTGCTTAGTCCTTCTCTCTTATCTGCATTAAGTGGTTGTAGGTCATTATAAAAAAATTGCCAGATGATTTTTCAAGAACCTTGATGAATGCAATTTAATGTATGAAGAAAAATTTTTAGTTTCTCACTGCTCAGTTTTATCCATTTTAAATTTCAACACTTTCTTCTTTTCCACAACCACCTCTTGCCATATTCTAACCTATGCTAGAACTTGGCTGCTAAACAGCTAACAAAGATCTTAGAAGTTTCTTAGGAGGTTATGGCAGGCTTCAAGAAATCCAGTTGAATTGTAAAGGTTCTTCTGCTATTTCTGCCATTTTACACTGAAGCTCTTCACTCTTTGTGGAGTCATGTATATTTAATTATGGGGATGATTAGGAGTTTTTAAATATACTTTTCTTTGCACTGAATATTTCAGTTAGTATGAGTTTATTGGCAAATTGAATGTTGATGATTTCTGAATTGGTAATATTACTTCAAAATACTTACTCAAAGAATTACTTATTTCAAATAATAACTGGATATGAATAAATAAGATACATTTCTAATTTTTTTTGCTAACATTGTTTTTTCAAAAAATACTTGAGGTTTGTGTGCGGACTTTTTTTTTTTTCATACTATGAAATTACCGTTATGTGGAAGTGTTTGAAATATAAAAAAGTTTATCTCCAATTGACTGAGGCAAGTGCTTCTGGAGCATCTGAAAAGCAGGATACTTGATATTATGAAATCTTGAAGGTTTTGTTAATCTATGGTTCATCTACGAGGTCTAGAGACAATGCCATAGTTAAGTATTTTTATCCTGCACTGATATGAACCTGTAGCAGGTTACCTGAACTTGTTCAATTCCACTCCAAAAAATTTAAATCGTAAGATCTGGAATTTATATTTTTATCTATATGCATATTTAGCCTACTATTAAGGAAAATACACAAATATAGTACCTGAAACTCTTACAAATATACAACTGAAAACTTACAAAGAACTTCCAGTCTCCTTAGATTTATTAGCACAAAATTAATGGGGGGGGAAATACTTTCAGTGAAGCACCAGTGCTGCTACAAAGCTCTACACTGGAGAAGAATTTAACTTTTCTCTTTAATTCAGAATACAAAGTGCTTCCCTGAGACGTGGTTTGGCTGCAGGTAAATTGTTCGTACTGCCTAAAACCACTAGATGTAGCTGTTGATGCTTGCAGCGGGATGATCGCACACACCCAAACACACACCCACACCTGCCTGCCCCCTCCTCCTCCCTTCCCCAGCTGGGTATTTGCAGGTGATGTAAGTGATGTTTTGGATTGATACTTTTTTAAAACCTAATCTTCACATTATGGCTTTCCTTACAATCTTCCATAGGTCTTTTTGCAGTCTCTGAATTTGTCAGTCCCTCTTCCTTAGGCATGATACAAGAAGGTAGTGTAAAATTTAAACACTCTATGACTGTTCATGAATTAATTAGAAATAATGATTATTGAAAATAATTTAATACGTATGCTTCCAGCAATTGGCCTGACATTGTGACTGGAACGGTACAGGGCAGGTTTCTCTTGCAGCATTGATGCATTTTACATAGCTGGGAAATAGCAGTAATCTGATGAGCTGCAGCTGACACAATACCAGATGGATCCCTGAAAATAGAAATCCTGTCCTAATCTGTCTAGATTATTGAATTCAGTGGCCACTTGGCAATATATCAGGGAATGCTTGTAGAACTGAATCAAAATAGGTTTTATTTTCAGTTACATCTATAAATGTTCTGTATCCCGTTTTACCCTTTTTGTGGGAAATGCATCTGAAAAGTTACACATTGTTTTTATTTATATTGCTTTTTAAAGTTGTTTTGTTTTCAGCTACCTGTGCCACAGTAATATTTAGAATTGTATTGACATTACCAGTCTGTAAAATTTTGCTAGAATTGCCAGTTTAATTAGGAAAACTACGAAACAAAAAATACAAAATAAAATATGAAATTTAAAAGCCCAACCCAATTTCCTTATCAATAAAAATAAGGTATGCATGTAAGCATATACAAGACTTTTTTGCATCATTTTTTTCTGCAGTGATTAAGACAAGTATGTTTGCAGGCACGTGTATTTGCATTTAGATGTTTCTCTAGAGTATAATTGTAAAATGTACATTTAGGGATAAAGTGACAGAAAAGATGGATAATGGCAGTGAAGTGGAGAGAGTAATGGATTTTTCTTGTTGCCATGCTTCTTTCATGCCCTATGGATAAGAAGTACTGAAGTTAGGGATTTGATGTTACTATTCATTTGTAACTGATAAGTGCAAACAAATATATAGTATAACAAGGTGCCAGTTTTAGAAGAATGTTAATGGCTGACTGTTGACAAGCACCCAGGGCTGTACATTTATGAATGTTGAAGAACTGGGAAAAATGCGTGAATTTTTGGGTTTAGTTTGCTGTTCGTGAAAGTGTTTTATTTGTTATTACCAAATGTTTATACAGAAGTTGTCATACATACAAGTGAGCAGTAGAAGACTGGCATCTACACTCTTACCTGAATGAAGTGAACACCCTGCAGATTCAAAAGACCTACAACCCAGGGTGTCATGCACTCCCACGTGGACCTGTCCTCTGAGCCCATGTCCTGTTCTCAGTGGTGCTTCTGTGACTTTGTACAGATCCTAATGTGACTGCTGTGGTATAAATACACTTACATCAGCATTTGTAAACTTGTATGTGCTTTGAGTCCACGGTTCACAGCTGATTCATGCAGAAGCCCTGATAACCTGTCCAGACATCATGACAGCTTCTCCAGACAGCACATGGCAAATGCCTGGTCCAGGCACGATGCAAGTGGATCATAAATGAAAGAATCACCGTGAGAGCATTATAGGTATTTAGAGGAAATCCAGAAGCAAAACTAGGGGAATTTTGCCATGAGATACTCTAGAACTCGAAGTAAAATTAATCCCTGAAGAATTAAGTTAATAATGAAGTGCACTTGTTTCTCAAGTGCACTTGTTCTCTTCAGCCAAGGCAAATTCACTGCAGTCCCTGAGCCAGGAGAAAAACAGCAGCAGTTTTACCCTTTCTTGTAATCTAATCCCTGCTGCTCCTGACTTCAACACAGTTTTGCCCTCTCTGTGCCAGTTGTTTCCCCTCTCCTCTTCCCTCCTATTTCCTCCCCTTCCCTCATGTTTAGGATAGCTGCTGCAACTGGGGGGGTCTAGGTCTTAAAGTTAAGAGCTGCATTACAAAACATGTACACAGGACAGAGAAATTGTACAGAAACTACTATAAAAATGTCTACCAAGAAAAATATGTGAATCATGGTATAAAAAGTAATTTTTTTAATTTCAGTTTCCACCATTGCACTCAATCTGTGCTTCATAAGAGGGATCTGCTTTTCTTGAGTTATGAACTCTGTGCTGCCCCTAACAATGGTACAACAAAACAATTTTGATTTGTATGTTTATGGTACAAAGGTCATGAAAACAAGCTCTCTATGTTTGCACCATTTCTGTATAGTCTACAAAATAATTAAAGTCTATAGTGCCCAATTTTCATATTTTCTTTAGATATCTGGAAATGCAAACAAACCAAACCATTGCAGTTTAAAAGTTCCAACAATGACTCAGTCATTTTATTAAAAAAAAAAAAAAGAAGAAAAAAAGAAAAAAAACCCCAAATGTTGAAACCAATGTAATCTGGTTTACAGTAACCTTTATTTTAACCAAACCCATCCAAATGGGTTAGGGCAGAGATGGGTGTTGTTTGGCTTTTTGGCGTTTTGTGGATTTTTTGTTGGTTTTGGGTTTTTTGTATTTTTTTCCCATTTATTTAAGAACAATTCATTAAGAAATTTAAAAATTGATTCTGAAATTGAGTTGTTTTCTGCCACACAAAGGTGTTTACTTGGAAAAGAATTGCAAATGCAATGCAATACAAATATTCTTGATTTGTTTAAACTGTCTACTCTCACTTTGAGTGCTGACTCATTTTTTAGGCTGCTATGATTATAATTAATTGGTTGATCCAGTTCAAAAGAGATGTTGGACTGTATTTCATCTACCAAGAAACAAAGAAAGTTTGAACATGGCTGAAGGTCTGCTCTGTCCCTTGTTAATTTTCTGGTTCTTGGAGTGGTGGAATAGGTGACTCTTTTCTTCATGGCACTGGCAACCTACAACTGGAATCCCAGTTGCATATACATGGCACTCACAGTCAATGCTTAGGATTGCTGGTGGAGAAAAATAGGATGCAGGTAGTGTGATCTATTTGGAGCTGTCACAGCCTAATAGAAGGGCAGCTGCATCCAGCAGAGTTTCAATAGCCTTTTGAGGATGTTGTAGGGAGTAGTGGAGGGATTTGGCCTAAAAGTTACATGTGCCTGACCCACTGATGAGCCTGACCTGTGATAAAAAGCTTGTGAGATACAGGTCAGTATAAACTTTCAATCTGGAGAACCAAACAGAACTATGGGAATAGTCCAGGTTCAAAAGACAGCCCTAAATGACAAACCTAGACTGCTGTTGTAGTCTCAAATAGCCTGTTGTCACATACTCCCCTTTTGACTAGACCTAATTAATCTCCAAGTAGGTGAAAAGCCTTTTTGACCCTGGAAATTTTTTAATGCCTGTCTTGGACTGAGACAGTTCAAAGAGGTGAGCAGTCTGGAGTGAGTAACTTCCTCCTTGATTCCAAGCAAACACTTCTCACCCATGATGAATGAGATATGACTAGATACAAGTGAAAAAATAGCAGTTTAGTAAAAGAATGCCAACAGGCAAAGGAAAAAAGGAAAATAACAAATTCACAATCTGCCACACGACCAAAGAGATACAAAATGCTGGAAATGCCCTTCCTGAGACCGTGCCAAGCAGGGACGGCCTCGGGCTTGTAGGACCGAGGGACAAGATGGCAACAGATCCCTGCCAGGGCTCTCGGGGCAGATGCAGCAGCACTTGGAGACCTGGCGGCTCCCCAGGGCCGGCACCTCCCCCAGAGGCGCAGCAGGGCGGGGGACACTCGGGGTTCCCTGTCCCCTCTGTCCCGGGACACTCGGTGTTCCCTGTCCCCTCTGTCCCGGGACATTCGGTGTTCCCTGTCCCCTCTGTCCCGGGACATTCGGTGTTCCCTGT